>BMAO01035345.1:0-11878 GCA_019973975.1 Trichonephila clavata | reverse complement strand
TTGACCAAGTCATGAATTCGAATCTGGATACCTCTAAAGACTTGTATAGAGAGGTTGAAACACATGTTAAATCATTCGAGGTTAAAAGTCTCCCTGTTAACGTAGTGTGAACTTTGGATTGTGCGGTGCCATTTCGGGTATCGTCCTCGTTACTTGACCGTGGTTCAAAATACGAAGTCCCTCAGTAATGCAATCATGTCTCTTCGAAGTGCAATCAATGAACCATGCACGTTCCCCTCCTCTAAGTATTATCGAGAGCACTTTTCATCACGGATTAATTGATAGTTACGCAATTAAAGGCATATAATATATCATGAGGTTTATGATCTTTTAAGCATTTATATGCACGATATTGCCGTAAATTTCAATTTTAACAATTTGGTAACATTTGCATGGTATGCATTATATTATTGCTTACCTAAGTAAAATAAGTTATTTTGGAACGATACTCATACAGTTGTACGGAATTTTTATTTAATTTAGTAAAAATTATAATAGTTCACATCACATGATTAACGTTCGAGGTGTTCTGTTTCAGTTTTTTTGATCATGCGTTGTCCCTTTCCAATACTTGATCGTTATAATTTGAATGAAAATAGACTGCAAAAAGCCTATTTGAATACATGAATTGATTTTACGAAAATAGGTAGAACTTGTTTATAAAAAATAGCGTTTCGTTATCTTAGCTATTTTCCGCTGATTTTTATCGAACTTATTCTTATCTTTCTTCCTGTTTTCCTTACGACTAACATATCGCTGAAGGAAGTAGCTTGTGAGTAACGATTTCCGACTTTTTTTCTTTAATTAAGTCACTTCCATTCGATATTCAGAAGCATTTTGAATCGACCAATAAAATTAGTTCTTTTACTTGTAATTTTGTATCTATAAGGACTAATGTGTAATAAGTCTTTTTCGCAATGGCGTATGCTATTCTTTTATTGGGGCAGGGGGGGGGGCTTTATTGTGAAAAACACGTTGATGAAAAGCCCGAGACGTAATCTCTGTACCAAAAATTAAAAATCTGTTCGTCTGTGAAATGGGTTTTGAACTTTTAAACCCCACCCTGGGGTTCCAGCAGTCAATCGTTTATGACCAGGCTTCAAAATTACCTAGATACGCTGATTGATTTGTGGACCTTTTGGAACTTTCGAAAATTAAGTTTAGAAAGTGCATAAACTACATAAATGAACTTCCAAATTACAGTTTCCCATTCGTTACTATATGTAAGGTTAATCATATTTGATCTTTATTGCAAGCTTAAAATAAAATTAACGAGTTTTCTCACACACCTGACGTGTAAATCTGCTCTCTTTTTTTATGCTATACGTTCCATAAACAGCTGTATTGATACATAGAAATAAAAGTACACATGAAATTTATATTGATTCACATTGTTTACGTATCTACAGTGATGAAAGGTAATTGAAATTTTCATCACTTTTTACGAAGGATTCTTTAAAATTTCAATAATAATGAATAACAGGATGTTTCCATGATTAGCAAGTTAATCTGCAAACTTAAAACAGTATCACTCGTGTTTGTTTCTTTTTAATATCCTTTTATATGGCTATTTTATTTCATAAATTTTATTTATTATATTTTATTGCTTTTTTATTTCTGAAAATTTTGCAGTATTCGTAATTCGAAATTATGTTTGGTTTTCACATGTTCCTAAATCATACATGTACTTTTGTGGGCTTGCAGCAACTACGCGTTTCGAACGTGTTCCTATCACTTGAATGGCACACGTATCACGTATTCCTATGATTGAACATCACTTTTGGAGTTATTTATATAATATCTGTTAATGAATTTATATTGAAAAGGGATGGATATATTTTTAAAAAAGATTGAGTCAATCGAAATTTCCTTTTTTTTCATTGACATCTAATTTCTCCAAATAATGATAGAACAATTAATTCTAAACGCGTTTTTCTTTGTTTCTTCTACACACACCACACATATAAAAGTTTAAAGTTTCTTTCTAAATATCTAGAACTCGCATTGTATTTTATGGAAAAGATTAGCATCTAAATTAAAATGTCCTAATACTTTTTGGAAATTCTGCACTTGGAAAAAGCTTGTTATCGAAACATTTCTTTGTAATTAACTTGATTCCAAAAGAATTAACTCTTACTCATTAACGAATTCAAAGTTTAACAGAAATTTAATTTAAAAAAATGGCGCTGATTTAAGTTAGTGTTTGAGAAGGGGAAAAAAAATTCTTAAAACGTTCACTCTTGCGGACATGAATCTTTTTAAATATAAACATATACTTGCCTCTAATACTGTGTGAATAAATTCTTAAATATTCACTGAATTATCTGTCACTGAGCCGTGGAAGCTACATTCTCTTGTCACATAATGAATCGAATGTCGAAGGATTCGGTCATCGCCAGTTTCATTTTCCCACTCACTTGGAGAACAAAGGAATCACGTGCTAAGACATCACATTTTTCGTTTTAATGCTCTAATAAAATATCATCGGACGATCAGAGGTTAGAAAGACATTTTCTCTTGCTTGTTTTGAGGAAAAGAATGTTATTGCTGACGCAGTTGGTCAAGAAGTTGTGACGTCAAAGCGATTTTACACTTATATTCATTCCTCGTCGATATTACCATTATGAAAATTGAGTACCTTTTCAGTTAAACCTTTCGGCTTAGGTGATCTGTATATATTTAACTGGCGGATAATTTGTTACTTTTAAATTATGCGCAATTTTCTGTTTTGAACTGTGCAATTTAAAAACAAAAGCCGGTAAGTATCAATTTTCAATTGGTTTCGGTTTACGCGCTTGTGGTGAACGGAGAACGACGTAGAAGCTCATTTTCGAATTTAGGACCGTAATTACTACTAAGAAAATGCCGGCTTTCTTTCACGCGCGACCTAGTTTTAAAAATAGTCCATAAAAACAACTCGGAAGTATAATTTCATCTTTTTTTCCGTTTTAAAAATATTTACTTGGACAAAGTACAATGTATCTCGTGCTTTCGGTTTTGTGTGGCGCGCGAGTTTGGAAATTAAAGTAATAAATTATAGTTGTGTGTACGTGCGAGTAAATGAAGTGTTTTTTTTCTGTACTTCGTAAATATCCGAAGCTTATACTTTAATATCTGCTTAAGAAAAATATTTCTAGAAAATTTTTAAGTTTTATTTGATATGTTAATGCATATCGAGTTATTCTGTGATAAAATTGTTTTCTTTTGGTGCCAAATATTAGTGTTGAACATTTTACTTGTCTAATAGATGGGCGCAAAATGTAGTCATGAGTATGTGAAAATTATTTTAGTTCTGTTTATATGTTTACTATTGAGTTATTATAATTTTTAAGAATGCTAATTTATACGGAATTATTAAATGTGGAATTAAAAAAAATTCTTTATAATGTTTTGATTTTTTCCTCTTAACTTTTTAATGTAATGAGCAATAAGTGCTATAATAATAATTAAATATTCTAAAAAATTCTTTTATATTTCAGTTCCTCCCTCAAGCCTGTAGAACGGGCTTCCTGTGGACCTGGTCCGCCATTGAAGCAATTGAGATCCTATTCTGTGGAAAGTAATGGTAATTGCAATTTTGCAGCATCTCAACTGGGACGTTCAAGACAAAGATCTGTTAGTGGAAATGTCTCAAGCAAGAAGACTCCTGTCCGTCGAGTTGATGATGATGCTCTCAAAAGGTCACGCTTGCACAATAGCCAGTGAGTATTTTTTTCATAAAAAAAGTTTGATTTATTTTTGGTTCATTACTTTGAAGTAAAAATGAAACAGTTTAATAACATATTTATAAATATTTTTCACTGTATTGGGCCAATTGATTGTTTTTCAGATAAAATAAAGAAAATTTCAAATCAGAAAGAATATCAGAAGTTTTTTTTCAAAAATTATAATCCATTAACTGTTTTATTATAAAACATACTCTAGAAAAAGTTTATTTTATTTTTGAAAAAAAAAAAGACATCAATTTATATGCTATTTTTTTGCTCTTTTGAAAATTTATTTTTTCAAATATATTAACAATTTGTAATTGTTTTCAGGTATGAGCTCTCCCAAGATTTGTTAGATAAGCAAGTAGAAATGCTAGAAAGAAAATATGGTGGTGTTTGTGCACGTAAAGCAGCCTTGACTATCCAAAGAGCCTTCCGAAAGTACACCATCATGAAACGCTTTCAGGACATTGCAAATGCCTCTAAAGGAGAGAAGCGTCTCTCTAGAAGATTTCCAACCTTTGATATGGAAAATAAGGAATGGGTTGTGTACAATAGCAATGGAACCGTTTCTCGGTATCCTCACTTTCAACATCATCAAAGTTGCTATGAGGGTGAAGTGAAACTGTGTAACAATTTCCACTCTAATATCAATTCTGATACTGTACTCCAGTCACAATACAATGCTTTATACCGCGAACTCAATGACACATTAGACTCTGATGATGGTTCTCGATATAGTAAACCCTGTCGTACGCAGAGCTTCAGAGAACGTCGTATTAAATATCAAGATGCATATAGCCAAGGTATATATATGAAGGAGTGTAACAATAAAGAATCTTATGAACAATATGTTGGTAAGCCAGTTTCTCATCTGAACAGTGCATATTATCAAGATGCGTATCAGTCTTCTGTGACAAGGTCACCACCAGCATTCCCTAGACATCCGGCATGGACTGCTGTACCTAATGCTAATAATCAAAGAACTCATAGTGCATCAAATCAATCTCCTTCTGTTTATGTTCATTCTAGTCCAAGTGTTAAAGTTCAACATCAACCTGCAAGGGATTCTATATCGTCCGAGGATAGTTCTCTAAGTTCGGTAAGTTTTTAGGATTAATGTTGCATGTGTGTTGTGAAAAAACTGGATTTTAATATTTTTTTAAAAGGAAGCAAGTTCATGAAACTAAAATTCTATGGGAAAAATTATTGTAAATGCTTACTAATTTACTTTCTTGGTTTGACTTGAGTGTATAATTAAGACATATAATGAAGTTTATAATCTTGGGATATTATTTTGTAATTTCTTATTAGGATTTATATTTATGCATATGTTATTTTGGGCACTTTTTTTCTTTACATTTCTGTTAAATTGATGCTAAAATAATTTTTGATATTTTTTTTCTTACAATACTGATTGATTTTCAAAGTTTAAAAGGAACTTTGTGAAAGTGCTTAAAATACAGTCTAGGAACTTTACATGTAACATATATTAGACTGCCCTAAATTTGATCTTATTATATTACTGAAATCCTTGTTATAAAAGAATATTTAAAAATCTGTGTAGGATAAATTTTTAAGTACATTATGAAACCGTCAAATACCAAAATTTTAAGCAAATTGAAAGTTTAAATCATCAGTTTTGAGAAAACATGTAATTTTTAAAAATTTTTATTTCAGCTAAGTGTTGATATAGATTCTAGTGAAGCCGATTCAAACATCCATCGTGGTTCTTCAGCCAGGCATTCTCTTAACATTAGTCCTTCCAAAATGCCAACTTCCAATGTCCTCCAAAGGAATGCAGCGAGGGCAAGTGATGTTGCGTTGAGTCGTAGAGTTTCTCCACGAATAGACCAAAAGAAAATTCCACCTCAGGTTCCTAAAGGACTTCCTCTATTCCAAATAGAGATGGCTCATCAGAATCTGCAGATGGTAGCATATCTGAAAATAGTCAGCAAATTACTGGAAGCAACTCTACTAATAAGACTGTAGAAGCATCCCCAGTTTGGAAACGAAAATCTCTAGTGAGTCATGCAATTTTTTTTTAAAAGTGAATTATATACACACATTCTTATTGTTTTAAAAGAATTCTGTTATTCAAATGAAACACTTATATAACTGAAAAGTTTTCTTGTGTAAATAGAATAATTATAATTTTACACTAATAAGTTTTGATTTGAGCACAATTTTATTTTCACATTATAATCAGGGGCGTAGCTTCTCCCGTATTAATGATACAGGACCCCAAAACATTTAAGCAAATAATTGTAGTACATAAAGGTGCCCTAATAAAAGAGCTCTCAAGGAATTTCGATACCGGCCCCCTCGGACCAGTTACACCAGTGATTTTAATTCTGATGTTCATCTATATTTTCATGATCTAATAAACTTGTCCAATATATTCTATTAGCTTTTACTGGAAAATACTAAAATTGAATTCTCTCGGTGATTTTTTTATAAACTGAATGAAAGCTTTTATTTTAAACTTTGTTTCAAATTTGTTCAAATACAACCAATTTGCTTTCAAAAATAAGTTTCAGGATACTAGTAATGAATAAGATTTTGAAATGTAATTTGGATTTGTTTCCAATTTTTATTTGTTGTATTCAATGAGTTTTTAACATTAATGCCTTTTTTCCCTATAAAACAAGAGTGTCTTAAGTTTTCTTTTACATATCTGCCTAATTCTGATACATTATATAAAAAGTGTTTTTTTAACAATTAAATGTCTTTAAAAATTGCATTTAATCTTCATAGGTCTTAGCTGAACAGTCTGTTAGTGTAGAAGATAAACGCCTGAGTAACATATCTGAAAATAGTGAAGATAGCCTAGATAGTGGGGGAGGTTATTCAAATACACCTCCAGCTGATATGAGTCACTCTTTTAATGCTCATAATTATCCAGACATTCGAACTCCTCATGATTTACCTGGCACTCCTACTATATATAAGGTAAATTGTTAAGTATTCTTTATGTAAGGTAAATTGTTAAATATACTATGTATAAGATAAAAATTCATAAATTAATTCTTCAAATTATTAACTGGAATGCTTTTCTTTGGAATATATAAAATTTCTAAATATGGTACATCATAGAGAAATTGTATATGCTTAAATGATGTTCAAAATATAAATTTTTGAAAATTTTAAGAAAGGGAAAAAAATGCTTCCAAAATGTCTTTGTACATATTTTTTAATATTTTTAGTCGATAATAATTTAGTTATGTAAAAAAAATAATCATATAAGCATTTCATATTCCTACTTGTTTTTAATTTTGACATGAATTAATCTCTTTTAGAATAGTGTGTGTATTTCATATCTGTATTGTATGTTTGGCTATTTCCATCATTGAAATGCTTTAATTATTTTTTAATTGCAATATCCAATATTTTTAAACTGATAAGGATATCATGTTATAATTTTATGCTTTAATACTGCGCAACTTATATTTATGTTCTATTGTGCTAAATCTCAGTTTGCATTTTTGTTACAGTTAACAGAAATTCAAAGAAAAAGACAATACAGAGTTGGATTGAATCTGTTCAATAAGAAGCCAGAACGAGGAGTTCGCTACTTAATTCAAAGAGGTTTCTTAGAAGCATCACCTCAGGCTGTTGCTAGGTTCCTACTAACTAGGAAAGGCCTTAGTAAACAAATGATTGGAGAATACCTAGGAAATCTTCAAAATTCATTCAATATGGCTGTATTGGAGTAAGTGTCAATTGAATATTTTAAAATAGTTTGTTTTGACTAATAATGAAACATTAAATTAGTTTCAAATATTAATTTATAGTTGGATGTTTTAGACAATTCGAAATGTAGTAAATAAAATAATTTTAATATTATTTATAAAATATTATTGACTTTATGAAACATCACCGAAAAAGTATTAATACTTAGTCTATTAGTAATCGAAATGAGGAAAACTTGAAATATTCTTTAATTATATATAAATTCAAACTCTACAGTAGACTTGTTGCACTTGTAATATTCATGTTTAAAAAAATCATTTTATTTTGAAAATTTTTTTATTAAACCTTGTAAATTTTTCTGTTTAACTTCATTTTTAATATATTACAGGTGCTTTGTACAAGAATTAGATTTGGCTGGAATGCAAGTGGATGTAGCTTTGAGAAAATTCCAGACTTTCTTTAGAATGCCTGTGAGTATAAAATTACTATTTTGGTATGTACATAAAAGACAAATTTTTAATAAAACAGACATGAATCATACAATTCAAATGTAAAATGTTTTGGTACATATTTGTTTTTCATTGTTTTATTTAGATTAAATTTTATGAATTTTACTTAGATTAAACTTTTGCTTTATTATTAATTTAATTATATCTTTATGTATTTTGTTTGTCCTTTCATTTAACATTGTTTTTATTTAATTTTTGTAGGGGAGGCACAAAAAATTGAAAGGCTAGTGGAAGTTTTTAGCCATCGCTACATTGATTGTAATCACGATATAGCTTTCCAAATTTCACAATCCTGAAACAGTTTTTTGTGCTAGCATTTGCAATAATAATGCTAAATACTGATCTACATACTCCCAATATGAAAGCAGAGAGAAGAATGAAACTTGAAGAATTCATTCGGAACTTACGATGTAAGTTAAATTCTATCATAAATTTCATATCGCATGTGTTTCTTTAAAAATGAAATGATCTTATATATATATTGTGTGAGAATATTATGTTGAATTACAATATTTTACATTTTTTACAGCAATTGATGATGGCCATGATTTAGATAGAGATATGTTAGTTGGAATTTATGAACGAATTAAAACTAATGAATTCAAAATGGGATCTGATCATGTAACCCAAGTTTTAAAAGTTCAGCAAACAATAGTTGGTAAAAAACCTGTAAGTATTAGAATCTTACTGCTTTGTCTAAAAAGTATTAAGTTGTATTTTTGAAAAAATTCTCTTGTGTGCAGTGCGAATTTATATCTACTAATCTTACCGAATATTAATTTGCATGCAGTCTATTTTAATGATAAATTTGTTTCAATTTATGTTTAGTTTTAATGTGTTTTAAACTAATGTGTTAACAGTCTGATTCAATTGACAAAATCGGTCAAAAAATCATATTTAATTTTTTTAGTTTAAATTATTTTGTAAGTATTTTTCTATAACCTGACAAAAATTTGAAAGCTCTAAACTAAAAAAATACAGAATTATGATAGTTTATGCTTTCATTTTTATTCACATCCCTATAGCAAATCAAAACTTTAAACTTGCTTATCTCGGAAAGATAAAATATTTAGTTTGACTTCATTTAAAATGCTACGGTTTTTTTTCTGTTAAGCCTAATGCTTTGAATTTTTTTTTATCTATTACTAATAGTACATGTAACAAAAGTTGGTATGCATTTTTGAATCAAAGCAATACTTATTTTTTAAAAAATAATTGAACTCTGAATTTGCACATTTTTTAAGGAATTTTCCATACGCATTCATAAAAAGATCTATTGTATGAATACCAATCATGTTATCGCAAAATCCATACCAATTTCTGTTATACATAGTTTGAGGTACTTGTAAACCAAATTTCATGCGTGTACGTAAATTTTTTGTTGGAGGAGTAGCATTTTAAAATCACTTCACAAATTTGAAGTTTTTTTCCTTAAAAAATTAAATGCCTAGCTTTTTATGAAATTTTAGCACAAAATCTGTTTTACATATTATACACACATAGGAGCAACCAAAAAATTTTTAAAAATCCTTTAATTAAAATTTTTGCCGAAATTGTACGTGTCCCCTTAATATGTAAATTTATTCAGTTAATTTATACATATCTGATATTTTTCCCATGTTATGCTGAAATTAATCTTTATTTGTTTGTCTTTGGTTTAATTCATCAGCATGGTAATTTTTAATATGTAAATTGGTCTTTTTTTTTTTTGTTACCATTTTGAAACTATTGAACTACATATTTTTTGCCTAAAAGTTAATTTTTTCCCCCTTTTTCAGAATCTTGCCTTACCTCACAGACGTCTAGTTTGTTACTGTCGTTTATATGAAGTGTATGATGTCAGTAAAAAAGAACGTCCTGGAGTTCATCAACGAGAAGTTTTCTTATTCAATGATTTATTAATGGTAAGATCACTTTATTATGTTTTTATTTTAAAAACACCAAATATAAGAATCAAAATAATTTCACAAACTAGACTAATTAATAAACAAATATGAGCATAATTTGTGTGATGTTGCTTTTATAGATTGTGAAATATTAACATACTCAATACCTATATTGAATAATATTTTTAAAACTTACTAAATTATCATTTTCTTTACAGGTGACTAAAATTTTTAGTAAGAAGAAAAATAGTGTTACTTATACCTTCAGACAGTCATTTCCTCTGTGTGGTATGAGTGTAACATTATTTGAAGCTCCATGTAAGTAGGCTTTTTGAATTTTATTTTTATTTTGCAATATTTGTTTTTCTTGTAGGTTTTAATTAAATTTTACTTTGAATCTCTCAAAAGAATAAAATAAGCAAAAGAAACATAAATTAAAATTTAATCACTATTATAACACACATTATGTTTCCCGGAATGGAATGTGGATGTCGTTACACTTTGGACACATTGGTAGCAGTAGTGTGAATTCGAAACCCCCTGCTTTTAACATTAGAGAGAGCCCGAATCCCAATGTGTCCAGATCACCTTTTTCGCCATTCAATCCTGGACTATATTTTAACTAAAATTTACTTAATTTGTTCTTCTAAATGTTTAATTGTATTTGTCTTGTAAAGTTTTGTTTTACCGTCCTTTTGTAATTGTGATATTTTAGGTTATTAAATATATTATTTTATTCCAGAGATTTTGTTCATTAATTTTTACTCAGTAATAACATAAAGCTCCCTTACACTACCTATTTGAGTAATATGAAAGAAATATTTAAATATTTGATTTATTAAATTTTAAAATAATTTAAAAATTGCTTTTAATTATTAATTTTAATTTTCAAAATTTTGTTTCAGACTACCCACATGGCATTCGCCTCAGTCAGAGAGTAGATGACAAGGTTTTAATAACTTTTAATGCTCGAAATGAACATGACAGATCAAAATTTGTTGAAGATCTAAAAGAATCTATATTAGAGGTAAGATTTCAGTTTCTTGCATTATAAATATTATGCAAGATGTCACTGAGAATGTTGATTGTTCTAGTCTCTATTCAATAAATTTTATTTCGATAAGTTTGAAAGTACAAATGAAATGTTAGTTTGAAAAAATATTTTGTTAAAGTGTACTTGTATATTTTGAATCAAATAATTGACTCTTCAAATGTACTGCTTTTAGATGTTTTATATAAATTAAGAAATACATGAAATGTATTTTAAACTTTTCATGTGTGAAACATTTTTAAGTAAAAATTTTTGGAAAATAGATACTAATATTTGTTATTTTAGAATTGGATGAATAATTTTAAGTATTCATGAACTCTGTACTTTCTATTCTTGTTTTAATAGGTATTCAGTATCTGCTTATAGTTATGGGCTAGCTTTAATATCATAAAATTTGAAAATACATTTCAATAAGAGTTGATGTAAAAAAATCCTTTTACAGTGATGCTGTAGAGCAAAGCATACAGTTAAATTCATTCATTTTAGAAACATAAAATTTCATTTAATTATTTAAATAAAACATTTGCCTGCCTTTTAGATGGATGAAATGGAGAATCTTCGCATAGAAGGAGAACTTGAAAAACAAAAAATGATGAGGGTACGAGGAGCAGAGAACAGAGATTCTGGAGTTGCAGATATGGAAATCATTCCTCAACCAACCAAAGATGGCAAACTGTCGCCTGAAAGTGTAGCATCAGGGAATAACTTGAAAAGGTCTGCCCTGTCAAATTCCCTGCTTGACTTACACGAGCAACGTAAGTGAAAAAAATATGCATCATTTCAAATTAAAAAGATTTGTTCAATTGTAATATCAAAAGTTCCAAAATCATTAAAGTAAGATTTGCTCCAAGATGTTAAAATTTAAATTATCATTCCACAAGAATTAAATTGTTTCAAAACCAAATATTCTGTCATGGATAAAATTCATTAAATTGTTTTTATAAAAAAACTGACAATTTTAATGCAGTAAAAGATAGCTTGTGTAAATTTTTGTATAAATTGGACATATTTATTATGATTATTATAACTAGT
>BMAO01035344.1:0-12512 GCA_019973975.1 Trichonephila clavata | reverse complement strand
AGAATACATAATGTCATTGAAAACGGGATGACTGTTTTGATTTCAATGAACATCATTTTTAATAAATCTTAACAAGTTGATCCGATCAAACAGCAGTGTATAACGCCTGAATAAATTCTGATTGCTTAATATAATTAAATAGAGATGGTGATTTATTATGAATGAGTGATTGAATATATATATTAACATCTTACTATTCAGCTACACAAAGGCTTTTGGTGACAGACCACGTAATTTTGAACCATGGTCAAGCAACGAGAACGACACCTGAGCTGGCACCCCATCTCCCGACTTCCACACCACATCAACAGGAGAACATTTGAGCCTCGACGCATTTATCGTGCATCGGCCGCTTCTGTTGGGTGGGTATTCAGAGGTACTAGCCTAGAACTCACACATGACTCGCCAGTCACGAGTCCATTACTTTGAACACTAGGCTACCGCGGCCTATTGATTCATTATATTATAAAGGATAATAAAAATGAATTTTTTCAAGTGTAAATAGTTGCTTAAGAGTAGTTATATCAAGTCATACTAACATAATTTATTTTTATTTTATTTTTGATGCTCCGCAGTTATGGTCATCTTCTTGTCTTAAACTGAGAATCATTAGTTTAGAATTTCATTTTTTTTTAACCATTCATTTCATTTTGAAAGATCTACAGCTTTAATTAAGAATCTTCAACGAGTATGAAATAAGAAACAGAATGAATTTTGTACAGTGATTAATAATATAAAAGTTCTAGCCATCTTCAACTTTTTCTGTCCCGGACAAAGATGGAAAATGCCGCCCCTCTACCCAAAGTAAAAAGTTGTTAAAAAAGGTAAATTGTTTACAGATCTACACCTACAAAACTTGAATAATTTTTCGAACAAAGAGACAGAATAACAATATACATAAGTACTAAAACACAAAAATAAACCGAAATCAAAATAAACAAAAGACTACAAGTGTTTTTTCCTGACTTTTAATTCTGAAAACATTCTAATCAATTTTTTAAAATCAGTTTGTTCAGCTAATTCATGTTCGATAGCCAATCTTGCAAAACCATTTACAGGGCCGATCCTAGGGAGTCGGCCGCCCGCGTGCGAAGACCTAATGTGCCGCCTCTTTAGAGAATTTTTCATATTTTGACTAATGTTCATAACTGTTAAAAAACTCTTTTTAGTTTATGTTTTTGATTTGAAAGTGAAAGGTGGTAGCGTGCATATGGAGACTGTTAAATTTAATGAGCTGGGATTAAAATGTTATGTTTGGAATATCTTTTTTGAGAAACAATTGGGTGTTTCATTTAAGACGCGAAGATGTTGCGGAAAATAAAAGTTAAGTGGTAAATAGGGGATTTTATTTTAGATCTAATTTAATTATCCTTACATATACATAGATAAATTTCAATAATTGCGGTATCCTGATCAGAACAATTTGCTGTGATATGGATCAGTATGCAATTGCATCGAAATTCTTTTTTAACAATTTAACGATAAGAAAAAGTAATAATAATAAAGAAATGTACAGTGTTATTACGTCTAAAATATCTTCTTTACTGAAAAGTATTTTAGAAAAATTCTGTATCACCTATTCAGCATAATTTTATTGAAAAAAATAAATAATGTAACATGCACAAACATACCTCTATCCTCAAATAAGAGAAGGAAATAACGTTTGAGAAAATGAATACAAATAACATTGAGGAAATAACCTTATCTAAGTACGTTTCGGTAGTGAGTGAGGAGAATAAATGTCCGGAAAAAAGATTAGAATAAAAACATCTGAACAAACATAAGTTTCTATAAAATGCGAGCAAAGCAATTCCAAGTAATAGTGATCAGGAATTCGTGGCCACTGTTGTTTCTGTCGGATATCAATCAGATTCCTAGTGCCACTGAAGAACTATCGTATAAAATGGCTGATACACACTAAATCTGTGGAAGCTGAAAGTACTCACGTTGGCGGGGTGTGGAACTTTGAAGAGTAGGGTGCGAAATCAACTGGCATTCTCGTCATTTGACTGCAGTTAAAAATTGCGAGAGTTATTACCACTAGCCTTGGAAACTCTGCAAAATATTTAATCACAATAATATTCTTGTGGAAATGTAGAAGAATCTTAAAATTCGAGTGTTTTCTTACTTTTTTCGTGGCCATACGGGATTTTTGGACAAGAAAGGGCTGATTCCTTGATAAAGTCGACAGCCAAGCGGGGGATTGAAATCTCAGTTAATATTCCAAAAAAAAAAAATCGTTTTACAAGAAACAGACTAAAGAAAATATTGTCCCTATTTGGAACATTATGTACGCGCTCAGATCACCCTTTCTGACGAAATAATTTTTTCCGACCATTTCGTAAAGACTGTCTTGTGATAACTTTTTTTTTTTTACAAATTGCATAAAATCACATTCCTTACTGCGCATAATAATTGGTGAGCAGTGTTGAATATCTTATCCTTTTTTGTTCAAAATTAAAGAAAGGAAGAAAATACCAGAAATTTAAACAGCATGCTCTTAAAATTAACTGACCTTCAAATTTTTTCAGCTTATTTCAGTTTAAGCCATTTGTCTATTTTTCTGACTTATTTGTTTTTGTTATTTCATTATTTTGTTTTGTTATTTACTTTTTATTTTATTTATCTTATTTTGTTTGTTTTATTTACTTCTGTAAGCCCAGGGTGATACTTTTGTTTTACGCGGGTATTATTTTATATGTCTTCCATAAAAAAAATGACTTCTAGCCCTCTTATTGCTGTGGAGTGCGACGTTAATAATCAATAAAGTACAATACCTTAAATTATTTTCAATCGG
This sequence comes from Trichonephila clavata, assembly GCA_019973975.1. Lineage (NCBI taxonomy): Eukaryota > Metazoa > Arthropoda > Arachnida > Araneae > Nephilidae > Trichonephila > Trichonephila clavata. The sequence goes on along the minus strand of BMAO01035344.1, from coordinate 9,715 downwards.
AATAAAATAAGTTCTATTTGAATTGTCGAATTCCCATTGATTGATTATTTATTAACATCGTGCGTACACGTGACACGATGCTATTGGCGACTGACAGAAGTAATGAAATCTCAAATCTGAGGTCAAATTAAACTAACCCAAGTATGACAACCTGGCAACTTGAATATTTTGAGTCTTAAAGGATTTAATGTATATCAGCTCATGAATACCACCTAGTTGTCAATAATTCAGGTGAAATATTTATTTCCCAGAGATTTCTAATTCAATAGAGATGATGGACAAATCTGAAAGCCTTTCTCGTATCATATTATTTCTCAAGTAATGGTTAATAATTTTTAATTTAGTAAAATTTCTTTCACCTAAAACAGGTAATGTCAAAACAATACTTTTTAAAAAGTATTGCTAAAGCAAAATTTAGAAAACTGGGAATGACAGCATTTTTAATCATAATTTCTAATTCCATGGCGCGTCTATAAGGGTATTCTCAGTATTTTTTACCTAAGTCATGTGAAAATAAAACCATAAAGCACTCGCAAAGCCTGGGACTCAACGCAAGGGGATATTTACAAGCAATTTATTACTTCCTTTGTGCAAGCGAAGGAGGAAGTGGACAGGGGTCCTTTTCAGAAGCCTGAGAAGCTTAACAGCTTCCCAAAATAACTATCAGTTGGAAGTGACACAGGAAACGCTTGGAATGAGGGCCTGGTCTTTCCATAGAGAGGGGTCATCTGTAAGGTCATTGTATAACTTGCAGGACTGGACAATTCAAGGGAAATTCCTGAATGCATCGTAAAATCGGCGCCTATAAATGGAATATTTGTTCCTCTCAAATGTTTTTAGCGCGTTTTTCACGTAGTGTAAAAAAAGCGCTATTAGGACGCAAATTTCGTCTTCATTCTCGTTCCATATTTTGTCGTACCTTTTTCTCAGCCAATAAGCAACCAATTGACCTCGGGTTTTCGGCATTGGGTCGCATTTGTGCCCTAGATGAGCCGAATCATATTTAAATTTAATAATTTTTTTAAAAATATAGTACTACTTTATGTTAGTAAAAAGTTCATTAGTTGCATTATTGTAAAATACAACATGTGAAAAACGCGCTAAAATTACTTAACCATGCCAATGATTGATATCTTGTTTTTTTTTTTAAATCCTGAAACACTTTTTTTTTTCTGAATTGAAGCTGTTTTCCTCTTGTTCTAGGATTTGGCAAGGAAAAATAATAGGGAAAGGTTAGCCTGGATTATTTGAAGAGCATAGACTATTTTAATTAATTAAAATATTTATTTTTATATCTTTATTGAGGAGCACTGAAGCAATGGAATCTAATAATATCTGTTTTTAATTTTCCTGGTGATAATTAGTGCTCTAAAGTGATATCACGTGTTGATGCTTTTAGCAAGCTCCGATACAGACTTTTAAACATTGCCAAACACAATTCTTCTGGCATAAAAAGTTCGACAATATTAATCTAAAAGAAAAAATTATTGCAATTTTTAATTTTTCAGCAGCTTTCAGAATACACAAGTAATACATTTCGTTTATCGTCAGTAATTAAATTCACTAACCAAAAAACTGGAATAAACAATTTGAATAATTAATAAATTAAAAGTAAAAAAACTTTTTTAAAAACAAGCTTTTATTTAAACGCACTAAAAAGAATAAAATAGATTTTTCTTTACAATTTTTTTACTATTAACTTATAACGTCATTACACAATTTACATGATATAAAAGCTTGTCGCAAGATTAAAGCACTCTTATTTAAGAAAAATTTATTTTTTCTTTTTTAGTGCGTTTAAATAAAAGCTTGTTTTTAAAAAAGTTTTTTTTTACTTTTAATTTATTTTTTACTTTTTAGTTATCACTGGACAGGTGTCTTAGTCTGTTCATCTCATTCAACGCATCATTGTTGCTAGGTGTTAGCCGGTTATTTTCAAATATCTAGAATATTATATCCAAAATTTCGGACATGAATTCGGAAAAATCATTTATGAATTTGAAAGAAGGGAAAATTTCACAGTGAATTCATTTTATGTCATATGCGATAGGACAATAACAGAACTATCCCGAAGAGCTGAGATATATGAAACTGTTTTAGAACACACCTAGCTGTATTTTTGAAGAGAGATTATTACCTAAAATTAAGAAGAAAGCTCTTATACAAAGACTAATGGATATTTATGAAGATGGTATTGAATCTTTTAATTTTCGCGAAGTATTGGATCAGTTTTTACGATTTTTGAAAGAAAAAAAAGATACATTGAAAACCCCCACTAGAAATGTATCGAGTTGCTAAAGAAATGGTATCAGGGGCGGCTCTAGGGCCGGACAAACCGGACCCATGTCCGGAGCGGCAAATTTTAAGGGCGGCATTTGGATCGAATTTGGAAAATATTTTTTAGTGTTACAAAAAGTTTGTTATATTTTTCTGAAATATGGGTGTGAATTTTATATTTCATTTATCGTGCCTTATTTCTTTATTTTGTACTCTGAATGTTTAATGTCAGTTGTCTTTTGTTTTGAAACTTTAAGGGTTCGAGGCGGGAGTATATGTTAAATCATGAAATTTGATATGCTTACACATCTTTCACTGGTAACTTTCTCAACATCCAGGAGTGAGGTCACAATAGACATTCCTTTCATCCATACGATGTCCAGTGTCAGCTATCCAAAAGGGGACAGGGGTAGTAAAAGTTTTTAATGGATAGAGAGCCACAAGAGATGTTTTTAGTCTTGAATGTAGTTACTATTAGTTAAAATATATACTTGTGATCCCCACCATCAGTAGACTCTTTTTCGAAGAAATTGGCCCGCTGAAATGGGCCATTTCTTCTCTTACATTTTACTCGTTTGAAATAATAATAGGTAATTATGTACTTAATTTCGAATTATTTTGTATTTTTTAAGGCTTAATATATATATACATATATAGGATGCATTTTTGTTCGTCAGAATTATTCAGGTTTTATAGTTGTGTATCGATGTGAACACACAATTTATCTTTTTTAATTATAATTTCTGGCTTTGGAGAGGGCCGGCATTTTCCACTTTGTCCAGGGCGGCAAAACTGCTAGAGCCGGCCCTGATGGTATCGATTTTCCCTAATGTGAAGACATACTTTTGAAAATATATTTAACAATACCGATACCAAATGTATCAGGTGAGTGATCTTTTTCAGTTTTAAGGCGCGTTAAAATTATTTAAGAATGCTATGGGAGAGGAGACAAGATGAACAACCTTGACATATTACGTATAAAACAAGATTTTATGGACAAAATAGACACGGGAAAAAATCGATGAATTTGCCAAAAAGAAATCAAGACATAACGTTTTACAGCAAAATTGCACAAGCTCTTTAATAAAGTTTTTAATTTTTTTTAAAGTTAAGGTTTATCTTGAGCAATTGAGTTTCAATATAGCTATACATTTTATTACGAGATTTTAAGTTTAACGAACCTTTTCACTGTTTTAGTTTTTTACTCTTGAATTCATGGGCCTCAAACCTTTTATCGCCAGGGGCCTCCAACTAACTTAATCCATCTCTGTCTTTGTATTGGAATCAGATCTCGAACGCCACTTATATAAATGTCGAAGTTTCAATGTTATTTAAAAAAATTATTTCAGGATATTACTGGAATCTGTCATTAAATGTAATTTTCTAATATATAAAAGAAAGTTTTTTTTAAAAAAAATGAAATGAATTTAAGGCATCAGATAATTCAGTATTATAAAAAGGTTTTTTTTTTTCGATTGGAAAACACCATAAATTGTATTAAAATGATTTCATCCTATATATGAATTTCACAAACTCCCCAGTTATTTCATTTCATACCTGTTTCAATAAAATTCATCAGGTTTAGAAAGTTTTATTGCAATTTTTATATTCATTTGCTTGCATTAGAATTTATATTTGAGTTATGGTCAGGCTAAAAATAAATGGGCTTTCCAAATGCGCTATGGTTTCGAATCTTGATTTCATTCACGACCCTTTGTTTTGAATATCGTAGTATGCTTCATATTAAACGAAATTGATCCTTGCAATCCTTAGACGGCGTAATATGGATGGGAGAAACGAGATACGTGTCACATATTTGTCACTAGCATTTCAGAAATTCGAGGTACTGCGTCGCCTATCCAAATTAAAATTTTCAGTTGTTTGTGTTTCCAAACCATTCATTTATAGTACTAATATTACCTTTAATGAATATGTTATGTGTATTGAAATCAGTAATTCAAGGAAGAAAATTTTGAGAAAATCCCTTAAATAGTATAAATACTTTACTGTAATAAACTAAAATTTGCTGACTTACAAATTTATGCAGCATATAATACGAAAGTCATTTTCATTTACATTATTAGGAATAAATGTATGCATTCCATATGATATTGTCAACCACGTTGAAATATTTAGTGAAAACATGCACAGATTATCCAGAATATAAACGTTTTTGACGAATGTTAACATTTTGACTTGAAAATAATAAATTAACTTCAATTTTTTTAATTAATGGTCGTTACAGTAAACGTCATCCTATTGATGCGAGCTGCTAATTTATTTTTCACTACTTTTCACAAAACATCAAATTTAATCAGTTAATTCCATTTATTTAATACTTATATCCATCAAAATATATTTTATATATATTTTTTAAAAAAAATGTTAGTAGTACTCAATGGCTTAAAGTATACCTCCGCATCGCAGGGAGGCCCAGGATTCAAGGGGCCCCATATAGACTGACTGATGTCGAAGAAGTAATCCTTTGTAAGATCCGGCTTGGGGCTTAAAACCAGACTTTATAGAGGGTCCCTAATATTTTCCGTGAGACAATTGGTGGTACTTAAAAAACTTTATAGATGACCGCCCTTCCTTTGTAAGCCCATTACAACCAAATTTATAAAATCTGAGAAGTCCTAAGTTTTCGTATGTATTCTAAGGGGAAAAATTTCTTAGTGCTCATCTTAAAAAAATCGCATCTATATTTATATACGAAATGTTCACTTAAACTTTTTGCTAGATATAATTTAACAGAAATGTGTTTATAAAGTTTGTATAACATATTTTACGGTTCAGTTTTATTAATTAAAATGTTTGAATTTTACTATTGCAAAGTATTTTATGCGTGCTTCAGCATTGATTTTTAAGAACTTTTATGTAAGATTTTGCATCTTTAATTTCTAAATAAAACATAAAATTTGTACTTTTAAAATCTTTTAATTACATGTTTCGAAAAGAAGATATAAATATTTGTCATGCATAACACTGTTTGGAGCTTCTTGATTTTACAAATATCTGTGTGCATGTGAATATTTGGTACATATGATGTTGATTGTATTGCGATTCACGATTACTTGTAACAAAATGAAGGGGAAATTTTTGAAGCTAATTTTTGAAAATGCATATGAAGCTTTATTTTTCACTTTTTTTTTCTGTTAAGTACAAACTTTAAAGCATCAAAGAAAATTTTGTTATGGAATTATTCAATTTTTTTCAATAGCAAAAAGTATGAACACAAAAAGAATAAAAACTGATTGGCTTTCTTCCTTTTTCACTAGATAACTTTTGAAGGATGTACATTATAGTTCTACATTCTTTTATAAAATTGAAAACGGAAGAATGCTTGTGTATTCTGAAAAAAAACCTAAAATTTTAAATTTATCTGCTATTTAGGTATTTCTTAAAATTAAAAACAAATTTAAACAATTCAGAGAGAAAATCCTTCCTTTCCTTGTTATTGTTACTAATGCCACCTGTCTGACGTAGTCAGATCGAGGCCCACGATATTCATCATGGCATCGGGCTAGACTGTACGCCTGTCATTAGCCGTAGCTTTGAGTACCATGCGGGTGACAGTACGATTTGGCTCGGTTCCACCCCAATTTTGAGAGAGAACACCTTGGGAGTGGTCAGGGCCTCTCTTTCCTTTCGTTTGTGTATATGATGTTGCGAATTTACTTATTGAAAATTTATGTTATTTTTAAATTTTTTTCATTTTTTCAAGTGTTACTTGAAAATAAGCTTCAGGTTCCATGAAAAAGGCGTCTTAAACTTACACAGGAAGCTATTTCTTCTTGGTAATTTTTTTTAATAACAGTATTATTCATAATAAGCTATTTTCCTCTTCGAGTATTTCGCCACAACTCGTATCTGTAATAAATAGATTTATGTAATTTTGTCCCACTCCCACTTTTGCAGGGGTGTTTTTTAAAAATAATTATAATATTGTATCATTTTCATGTTGATGCTTATTTTTTGTATCGTTTCCTGTCTATCCCGTGTTAAATCGAACCTGGGTAATCTCACTAAAGTTTACTCAGGAAAACTCATACACATACCTGTAAGTAGTATGTAGCTTTACTTTCCTCTGTTCTGCGTGAGTGAATATTAACGTCGCACTGTTCAGACGAGGGCTTTTGGAGACGAACCTCGTAATTTTGAACCATGGTCAAGTGACAAGGACGACGCCAGAGCTGGCATCCCCTCTCCTAACTACCACACCACACCAACGGGAGGACTTTTGAGCTCTCAACAGATTTGACGTGCATTGCGCCCCTACACGGCGGGTCTTCAGTGGTACTGGGCTCGAACTCATGACATACCAGCCACTAGTCTGTTACCTTGTCCACTAGGCTAACACGACAACTTCATATATTCTGCAGATCATGATAAAGGGCTGATGTTAAAATAGCTTTGTATATTTAAAATACTAATATATTTTTACTTGATAAAGTCCAATCAAAATAGAACCCTCGGTGTTTTTTGTTGTTGTCGCACCAAGGCGTTTGGTTACCTCGCTACGCCCCTGTTATATAACTCTATATTAAATAAAAAATATTAATAGTGTATTTCCAATCTGAACAGTCTGGAGAGTAAAATGTCAAATCAGGTGTCATCCTCCTGAATTCATCGTGATTTAAAATTACGAAGTTCGTCACCTCTATACCCCTCACGTTGTTTCGAAGTGCGATATTAACAAAACAAAAGAGAGAGAGAGAGAGAGACCAGCCAACGAAATTCAATCAGAAATTAACGAAAAATCTATTTGTTAACTTTTTTTATAATATTAGTTTCTGTTCACATCTATATTTTTTATTGCAGAGAGCGTAATTACTGTTGGATATTGATTAGGTTTGCTTTAAAACGTTTCTACTTACGTGTTTTTAAAAAAATTTATATTTTTTGGGGGGAAGGGGAAATAAAATTTTTAAAAACAATGAGTTTAATTAATGATTTTAAAACATTCATTTTTTAAGAAAGCAACTTAAAAAAGAACCAGCAAAAAAGTAAACGAAAAAATTCATATTTTTTAAATGTAAAATATATATATGTACTACTTCTGAGGTCATTTTGCTTTTTGACCTTTTATCTCGCTATAATCTTACATGAAGTTTTTTCACACACCGTCGAATAGTTATAAAAATAGACTTCTAATAGAAGCATGACTTCGATATAATTTCTTTTAGATGTATATTTTTCATACAATAATATTTTCATTAAATTTCTCACAAATAAATTGCGTGGAAAAACTTAATAAAAATGTAATAATGATAATATTTGATGTACAGCATAGAGAGATGCATAATAGCAATTATTTTTCAGTATTGATTAAAATGTCTATTTTTATGTTATTAATACTTTACAAAAATTCAAAAAAAAATTATTAATCCGTTTACATTAAAAATATTTTGCGTTGTAATATAATTAAAATATTCGTTCTAATCAAGATATAGAGTTAAAAATATCTAGCCAAAAAGAATAAATCAGGGGAAAAGAAATGAGAAGAATGGTTCCCACGTTTTTTTAACAAGCTAATTAAGGCGCGTTTATGTTCGAGTGTCGGTGTCGTAAAATAGCCCCCTCCCCCCATGTGAATCATGAGATGAGTGAGAAGTTTCTAAGGATTGGTCCTAAGATTCCTTTCCTTTTCCTGGTCTAGGAGGATCCAATTATCTTATTGTAGAACTACACTTTCGTCTCTTTCATAGCAATCCTCCAAATAAAATATCAGAAAAGTTAATTTGAATAGAAACATGATAGAAAAATCAAAAGTATGAAAAAGCATTCACTTTGAAATAAATGTAAATAGTGAAAGAGAAAAAAAAGAACGACAAATTGAATTTACATTCAACCATTATTTTGATTAATTTTTTTTTTAATAGAAAGGACTGAGAATTATTGGAGTAATCCAATATCATCCATTTTCAGTTTTCATGTGCTTAATTTAAAGTTACTGAGTTACACACAGCAAAGATTTTGCCACTTTCTTCTAGTAAACTAAGGTAGTGATTTTCCCTTTTGTGAGCATAATTTGTCCAGGCACAGAATGTTCAATAATACATTAAATTTGAAATAGTATATGGCTGTGGAAATTATCTAAAATCTGAACTTTAAAATAACTTCAGCAATAAGTTTTAAAATTCTAATTAATCCTGAATTGTACCCAATTTATTAAAATGCTTTTAAAATTTCAGAAATATAATCCCTGAGTTAGAGTTGGAAAGACAGTAGTGTTTTAAAAAAGAAATTTAAAAACTGCATTCACATATTTGTTTAAATAAAATAAAAGAAACTGAATATACACAAAGAAATATAACATTTCAGTCACACTGAAATTCTAAAAATCACAGCTTCCTGTTGTGAATGTGTGGTGGTGTGGAATTTAGGAGAATGAAATATTATCTGATTAAATCCTCCACATAAAAAGTATACAAAGAATAGCATGTCAAGTTATTGAGATTTTATACATATATTGATAGAAATTTTATACATATGAAACAATTTTTAAAAAAATTATTCAACGCACACACAACAGTAAATTATAACATCAAATACTTCCTCACTAAATTTTATATATATTGAAATAAAAAATAGTTAAGGGAATAGTGAGCAAATATTATTCCTTCCTATCAAAAATGCCATTTCAAAATGAATAGCTGCTTCAATATAAAGATTTTGAAGTTAAAAATGTAATATATATATATATAGATTTTTTTTACAAATAAATTATTTTTAGTTACTGTGGTGTGGAGGTAGTATGTTGGTCAAGAAATATTTATACCCGAATAAACAATTTTTGTTTTATTTTTTAATAATGATATGTTTTTAATACTTATATAAAGAACAAATTAAAATTCAGTATTCATTTTTTAAAAAAATAATAAATCTGCAACCCTTCTAAATTATTTTGAAGTACCTTCATAATATAAAAAGTATGAATATTTTTCAGAGCATCTTTTTCTATTATGATCTTATTTAAGTCAGGGCAGTTTTGTTACAAAAGCTGCTGAATTGTTCATGGTGCTAAATACTGGCTAAGTTGCAGTCTTAGTGCCAGGAAGAAAAATGGGGAACTCTGACAGCTTTAAACATTTGAACAATTATAACTTCAGGTTCTTATTAAAATATGCAGTTATATTTCCATCTACCTCTGAAATTGGCACATCTTATTGGACTAAGTGAAGGCATTTCTGGACAGTGTAGCATTGATAATTAAAAAAATATATGCTATAAATTTGGGACTAAAACCGAGTAGTGAAAAATTGAAGCAAGCACTGAACATTCGGAACAGTAACGGGAAATTTGGGATAATGTACAATCAAGTTCAAAGGAAATTATTAAAGGAATCAAACACAAGAAAGAAAAAATGTATTAATCCTTTTTTAACAACCCCTAAATTAAAAAAAAAAAAAAGAGGAAGAAAAACTTATACATTTTT
>BMAO01035343.1:0-64384 GCA_019973975.1 Trichonephila clavata | reverse complement strand
TGTTCTAGTGAACGGAAAATAATAAACCTGGTATTTTTATAAAGCTAATAAGACGGCCTATAAAATAAAATCATAAAAAATTGTCAATTTTTGTCAAAATTCATAATTTTAGGTTAGTCGGATACATTAACCTGATAAATATATGGATTATATCAAAATAAGGCAATATACAAGAATGAGTGTTTCACGATGACATAAACACATTTTTGGCAACCATAATAACACTTTTTAGTCATCTGCATCTGGGAATGTGTATTAGGAGGGATCGAATTTTGTTTTCACAATTTCAAAACTTAACTACGTGGAAAAGATGTCATCTGATATATGGATGAATCAAAAAGAACAAAACAGTTATGCTAAGTACTACTACACATGATGTATGGTTAAGGTATTTAAGCTATTTCATGGTAAAAGTCAAAGCAATTTTTACGAAAAGTATTCAGTAATTAATAACATTTATTGCGATGAGTGGTTACCTAATAAACAGCTATAGTAATAAAAATGGTTACATTTAACAGTTTCCTTAGTATTATTTTTTTTTAAAAACTACTGTTAAAATTCCAATTCATTTTTAAGCGAAAGACTGCTTGAATAGAACTAACTAATTTGCACGGAGAGAGAGCTGGGGCGACGAAATGTTTAATATTTATTGAAAGATTCACTACTCAGTTCTCGCATCTACCAATAACCATAGCTTTTTGGTTATTTATATCGTAAAAAAATAATTTTATTTTGCGTCTAAAATCATCCAAAGTAAAATATAAGTTTAAAAAACTAAAAAAAAACACCATTTTATAGTTAATCGAACTAAGTGATAACAATCTTTTTGTTGTCAAATCAGGAATTAGTCGCCAATTCTGAAAATGGGATCTGAAATTGGTAAACCGTTAATCCTGATGATCCTGATTAAGACAATAAAACAAATTTATTAAACTATTGTATTGTCATCGGTACTGGACAGATGAGCAAAATTTCGAATGAATTTGACCTTTTACGGTGGGTGAAAATTGAGTTCAAAGATTCCGTTACATACAAGTGAAGCTTAGAAAAGGGTGTTAAAAATTATGTATTTTTTTCCAATTGTTTATTCGAAAATTTAACACTTTTGGTGACAAAATTAAATTTTGCACAGAGAGAGAAGAGAGAATTATTAACACCCTTTTATAAGCTTCACTTGTATGTAACAGTATCTTTGAACTCAATTTTTACTATCTTCAAAAGATCAGATTAATTCGAAAATTTGCTCACTTGTCCAGGACCGATGATAATACAATAATTTAATATTTTTTTTCCATTGTCCTTGACCACGGTCGTCAAGATTAACGATCCCCCATCGTCAGATCCCATCCCACGTCTGGCGACTAATTTCAGATCCCATTTTAAATTTGGTGACTAAAAGTTACAACTTGGTTCTATTAACTGTAAAAAAGATATTTTTTCTCTTCCATTTAACCACGTTGTACCCAACAGATTGGCAGCCTCTTAGCTGTGGTATACCAAAACTGTGTGTGTCCACCTGTATGATTTAATGTATTACGCAGAGGAAATATCTTAAACAATACATCTCTTGCAGCATTAAGCTCAGTAATAGAGGGAAAAACACAGATTTAGAATTTTAAAAAAAAATGTGCGTCAGCTCGGACGCAAGACTGAAGTTTACTTCTTAAGTACGTTTGTCTTAGATTATACAGTAGGCAAATACAGGATGAATAAATGCATCTCATAATACTGAAACCATGCATGTATTTTCTTTATTCTATTCACATTTTCATATTGATTCGGTAAAATAATATATATTTATATATATAATATACTTCAATTTTGTGACAAATATGTTACTCATAATACATGAGTACACATGTTAAGGTTTATTTACTTCACTATTAATATCACTGTGAGTATTAATTACATTTTCCGGCCATTATTAAGCACTTTGGAAAGAGGTTAGTGGTAACTAATGTATGATACCGTGAACGCCAGTAGATACGTGATTTTCAAATTGTGGAAACACCACATTTGTGACGATACCCTACCTAAAGAGGGGGAGTACATGATACTGTTTTCCCAGTAGCTTAGAACCAACTTCTCACATGCTAATAATGTCTCGTGGATACAATCTATAATGTTAGTAACATTCTGATTGAAAGAAATATAAACTGTAACATCTATGGGGTTTTCCGTTAGGTAAAGTGCATCTCGCGGCACATATGTGTCCCTAATTAAATCTAGAATGATTAACGTACTGGGCATTTATTCTCACAAAACCATCATGATTGTCAATAAACTTATGTTGTGAATCGCGCACGTTTTCATAGATCACGACACCACCCCCATAATTAATACTTGGTTGTCTATACTGTGTTATGCGTTTGAAGTTTTCAATTTCAACTAATTCCTCATTGCGAAGCCTTGTTTCTGATAACATCAATATGTGTGCTTTTTGCAAAATATTGCCCTTGCATGTTTCTGGAAATTTTGACAGTTGACAGAAAAGAAAACCATACATCCTCCTGTCTTTTTATTGATCATAATTTGATCAATAGTAAGATGAGCAGTAGAAAGCCTGGTAAACTCAATCACTTCTGTCCGGAGGCTGTTACTGACTTATGAAAATACCGTTACAAAGGAAATGTTCTAATAGAATATATTGGTTGTGTTGTTGAAATAAAGTTTATTTTTGAGAATGATGCTTCATTACTTTGCTTTTCAACGCAACGCCAAATTTGGTGATTTTCAGTTGTTATAGTCAACTTCTTTGTCAAAACAGCTAAGGCATGAAGAGTCGCTTACCTCGAAAACCGGTTTTCGACACCAATTACGCTAAAAAGAAAAACCCTAGCATTTGTGAATTTTTTTTAAAGTTTTAATTGTTTGAGGGCATTTAATTTTTTAATATACTTTCCAAATTTCCTACATAGATAACAAATAATGGTAATTTTCAAGCAAATTTAAACTCATTTATTGCCATAAAAACGTAATATGTAACTATTCATTCTACGTGAATAAAAAAATTAAAACTATACTTATATACATATTTATATCTTAAGAATTTTTATAAACACAGATTTTGGATTTCTTAATAAGACATTTTTTCTTTTACCGCCACTGTCCAAGCTTTTAAAGGGAAAAGAATACGCTACTTTCTTTTTTTTTCTATCCAGCAAATACTTCACTTTACATGTATTACGCAATCACTTTAATTTGCTTTGCTTCTTAACACTAATATTGAGTTGCATTTAAACACAGGATACTTTCTTTTACATAAAGCAGAAAAACTACATGCAAGCTGAAAAAGCAGAATCGTTTTTTGTCAAAGCATTGAAAGTAAGAAATTACCCTTAAATAAAATTGCGCAAGACGTAGAGAGGAGTGACACATTTGATCTTATAGTTATGTTAGAGGGGTGACACTCCACCTTCTACTGAGAATTATTCCGCGTGCCACTCGTTGCCGACCCCTGATCTACCCTAATGACCATCCTGCAATGTTAGAGTTGTTACATCGATCCCATATTGAGCTTTCAGAAAAGACAGTGACAAGAGGGCATGCGTTAATTATCTAGAACAGAGATCGAATTAATGAGGTGACGGAACTGATGATTAGGTTATATGAGCTATTTCCCAGGTGTTTTCGTCCGGAACAAACGCTCTACCTCCTCCCATCTTTTCGTGCATAACAACATTCCGATATCTTGACGATCCCCTTCTTTCCATTTGATGTAACTACGCCATTACTTGTGTTTGCCTTGAATTAAGAGGTATAAGAATGAATCCTCTTGGGATTAAAATCTCGTTCCTCGGTGAGTGGGGATGTAATTCAGAGTGATTCCGAGTTGTAAAGATTATTCCTTCAGAGCCGCTGGATTTAACTTTACGAGAATGGGAAGAATCAGCGAATGATGTTAATAAGCAGCGTCGTCTGTCTAATGGATTCTGTTATCATAAATTTAATCGTTTGCTGGTTGATTAATGTTTTTAAAAACGTATTTTCGAGTAGGATGATTCAAGGAGATAAATTTTCATAGGATTATACAGCTATTGCACAAATTTGAAATTACAATGCTCATATAAAACATATATATTAGGGTGGGTCGCGTTTATATGGAGAGAAAAAAAATATAAATCGGAACCTTCTTATATGAAAAAGATGTTCTGTAGTATAGAAATTGAGCGGGGGGGGGGATTCATAATTTATTATTGCCACAAAGGGATTGAATTTTCGAAAAAAATGTGGAAGTTCTTACTTTTAATTAAAAAAAAACTTTAGAATAAAAATCATTTCCCTGTAATACAAAAAATGAAAAACAATGATTATTGATAAGTGAGTAATGAGTAGTAAATGGTACAGTGTACATTGTAACACATTTTATAAAACCCTATTTCTCTCTCTTCGCACCATCGCATCAAACCGATCCGAAATTGTTGCCAGCTCAGGAGCCACCCTTGTCACTTGTCCTATAGTCCTCATGTTCCTTTATAGTGTGAATTTAGAAAACACTCACTGATTCACTCACCAAGTTTTTTTCAGTTTTCCTCTTTATCTTGTTCTATATAATTTCTACAGTAGTTATTTTTTTCTCAAATTTTGTAAAGGAACTGTTAAATGTACCGAATGATTTTTCTTGTAACTATTTAATAGGTGGCATCACAATACATATTAAAAAGTACTAAAATACATGTTTTTCTTTAATTAAAATTACTTTGACTTTTTACTGTTTAAAGCTAAAAACCCTTTAACAGTACACGCCCCTTGTAGCATTCCTGAATATAAAAAAAAAGTTTTATTTCAATTTCCTCTTCATCTATGAACCAAAGAAGAATTTTCCACATCGGTAGGTTTTGAAATTCTTAAGGAAAAAAAATTGATCTCCTCTAATACATGCATTATTGTACAAAATATATGTTTGAAATGATTATTTTTTACTAAAAAACGCAATCCAAAGCTTGTGACAGATTAGAACTTCTTGCCAGTTGGACTTAAATTAGTACAGGCATGAAAGGATCTTTTGTACATATTTTATTATTTGTAATCAAAGTAGCAAGGTAATTTTATGCTTAAAACGGGGTTTACCTAACACAATTTTAATAAATGTGCGTTACTGATATGTATAACCCACTCAGTTAAATTTGAATGTGAATGAATAATATCTTCAAGTAGGACTAGATAGCCAATTCACAATTTAGCTTCGCTTATTTTGCTAACATTCACGGACACTTCATGTTATTTTGCAGTAACTCTCTTTTAGCTCTTTATTACAAATTTATATAAATATTAAATCTGTATCACTGTTTCTCCTCAAGGCAAGTTTATCAGATCCAACAACATCATAAATTATCCTCAGGAATTAGTTAAACGAAACGAGCTTGAGAACCTACTACAAGCTTCTTCGTTATTTTTGATAAGTCATGTAGTTGGTGTAAAATCATGATATGTTCCTAAATAGTTAAACCATTGAAATGTGAATTATATTTACAAAAAATAATCGAATAATGAAAAAAAAATAATGAAGTTAAATTGAAATACCAGGAAAAACTTTTGAATTATTCGATTCTCAAATTTAAACAGGGGTTAACTTACATATATAGAATTTTCGTAAAAACAAACTGATACATGCTTTAATGTACTTACAAATCTCTTACCTTAGAAAGGGAGAAAAAATTATTTTTAAAATTAAAAAATAGCAAAATTTGCTTGAATAAAATATTTAAAATCAACTTTTGTATAACACTATTTAAAATAGATATTACATGTCCTTTCTTTTTTAGATGACTTCTAGACTTTTACTTTCTTAATGTCTATGCAAATGCGAAGACAAACATATATGTTTAAAATAGTCACTGTTTGTGGTTTTTGTACATCTGGACAAACACCGTTAATTAAAAAAAATACACACACATTTAAAAGAAGGTATAATATGTTTTATACTTCAATTAAGAAATATTACCAAAATGTCTGAAAATGATTTTGAAATTCCATTATTAAAAACATACTTTGTTCTAAGGTCTGCACACTGTCTGCATGCTTACGCGAAAGTGTTGAACTCGGCCATTCTACTTTATTTTCTGGAACAACAGCAACATCGAAATAACATTGAAATTTAATGCCAAAACTTCAGAGTCCAGATTGCAGATTTTATGCAGCAAGATATGATCTTTTATAAGCAACTCCAACTATCTTGATGATAGCACAATACAAAATTCAGCATCCCTTTGGGTCACCGGACAGTTGATGGATCGCATTCCCATTTATATCAATCAAATTGAAGGAATATTGGATGTGTGATGCAAAACCCATGAAAACGCAGGTCTACAGCTATCAAGAATTTAAAGGTCTATTATGTTTCGTTCGAGTTCACTAGCACAATTAGTAGGTCTATAAACTTACTAAAACATGTGATATGTACAAATTCTTTCTGAATAGGGTTCCTGATTTACAATGAAGTCAAAAGCTACAATACAGAAATGGTCTTTAAGAAGATGTAGCGTGTAAATCACTTAAAATCACTTTTTTAGCCGCAAGACATTCTAACTCCACCCTAGAAGAGTAACAAAAGAACAATTATGCGTAAAAATTCAACAATTTATACAGTGGAACTGGCTGATGATTAAAGATGAGTATTATTGCTCAAGCAGTGGAAAAATGAAGCAAGTGGAAAGATTAATGCCGTGAAGTAAATAATTTTCCTAACTTAATGAATTAATTACATAACTTTAACACCATAAAGCGTTTCATAATATTTCATGATTGCAAATTTTTAATGGATGATTGGAGAAAATTTTTCTTTCAAATGTAATACTGATGTTTTTTTAAGGAATCAAAGTGTTGCCATCTGGTGTTCATTCTGGTACAGTTAGATACTCCTTTTAAATTTACTGCGCATATATGGTGTTCCTAAGTTTTTTTGACAAAAATTGACCTTCCTAAGCTTGATTAAGAAGTTTCCTTCAAGAATACAAACAAATAATTTTACATATTATGATATATTTGATTTTATTTATGAGGAAAACGCTGTTCTTTGGAAAACAAAATATTAATTTAATTCCTATAGACGTTTCAATTCTGAAAATGTACTTACTAAAATAAAAAAATGTGTTAAAGAATGTTAAAATTAGCAAATACTTAAATATGAGCCGAAAAATTGTCTAAAGTCTCTCCGAAAAAAAATGCACACATCCGTTTAAAAAGGGAAGTATAAATAAAATATCCATTCCATGTACAAAAAATGTCTCGGTTCTTTTACTTTTTACAGAAGTATAGTTCTTTTTTATTTCACTGAAAATTTTAATAGGATGAACCAGATTTTATTAAAAGCAGTCTGGATGTTTTAATAAATAAAGACAACAAACATTAATGCAACTCTTTGAATTTTAAATAGGGCGTAAAAATTACTAGTTTTTTTAGAGTAGTGGATCTTAGAAGTAAAAAGGTTAAAAATATTTTTCCAGGACGAACTACTAAACCTATTAGTTTAAAAAAAAAGTTTTTCATTAAAAAAAAGTAATATTAATTTTTAAGGTTTTTTACCCTTGCTACTTGATGGTTAATATAGTTTTTTTTTTAAGAAAGGTAGTTATTAGGAAAATATTTAGTTTAGAGAGAGTTATTTGTGATATTTTAAATATAAGAGAAAAACTGAATTTTAAAATAAGAAAATTTTTAAGTGCATATATTTAAAACAAAGGAAAATACTTCTTTCTCTCTCTATATATATATTAGTGGTACCCGCACGCTTCGTTGGATATTTCATGATGTACGATTATACACTGTTTGCCTGCTCGAATGTAATGAAAAACATTCTTATCAATCTCAACTCCTGATTTAAAAATTACAGAACTTGAATTTCTAAAATTGAAGTAGAATTATATTTTATGCTTCCGCAACCCACAATCCCCTAAAATGAATTAAAAAAAAAACATTTTCAGTGATCCTCTACAAATAAACATACGTGCCAAATTTAAAGATATAAAATCAAAGTTTAATAGCTGAAAAACGAAATTTCTTTTTTATCGATAAGCTCGTAGACCCCTTCGCGAGAAACGATTTCCCTGAAATTAATTATATTATATCCAGTATATTATCCAGTAATTATATCCAGTAACTCTCGACTCTTGATATAAAAAAGCACAGGACTTCTAATTTGTATTTTCTAAAAGTCTCTAAAATTGAAGCATAGAATGATTCTGGCACTTTCGTAACCCTATAAGCAAGCGGATTTCCGCAAGACCAATTTTTGTGGTGGATCTCTACTCCGTTGTTGTTGTTGTCGTGTCCTTCCCGCAGGGAAGGAAGGGAAGTTGCCATTGCCTGCGAGACAGTTTGGACTTCTTAACGATAGTTGGCACCACCACCTATCTCCACCTCCACAATTTTAGCATGGAACTGAATGGGAGGGAAATATTCTCCAGCTCCTTGCACTTGTGGTTTCTGCTGCGACCGCCCACAAGACTTTCGGTCCCACTGATTTAACGAGCACGTACTCCGTTTATACTCGGTGGTATTTAGTGGCATCGGGCATTGAACCCAGGCCCTCAAGTCTAGAGTCCGATGCTCTAACCACTTGGCTACTCTACTCCGTAAAATAAACATGCAAGACAAATTTCAAGTCTAATTCTATTAGAGCAAAAACGAAGTATTTAGTATTAATACTATTAGTATTAATTTAGTATAGTCCGTAATTCCGTTGAGAGTCGTTCCTTCAATATAACTATTCTTAGCGGATTTCAATTTAACAAAAGAAAAATGCAAACCAAATTCCATTATTATAGCCCTTGTAGTTCTAAAAAAGGAGTTTTTTGTCAATACGTCTCAGTAACCCCCTGCTCCCCAGGAGTTGATTTCCATAAAATATATTCTGAGTAGATCCATATTCAGCAAAAGAGACATGCTTAACAAATTCCAAGTACGTGGGTCTAACTATTCAAAAACAGTAATTTTTTTCTAAAACTCCCCTTGACCCCTTCGCATACCTCCTTAGGGGTCGATTTTCGTTTTACTCTTTGTTAGAAAAACTCTGTTCCACGGAAGGAACAGACCTACCAATTTTCAAGCAGGTAGATTTAACAGTTTAAAAACAGAAATATTTATCTATTACGCCCCTTAATCCTCCGAAATGAAACGTGTGGTTTGATTTTCGCAAAACCCATTTTGTAGAGGTTCTCTACAAAACAAAAGGAATCTTCTTACCAAATTTCAAGCCTATACGTCTCAAAGTTTAAAAATGGGTAAAATTATTTATGACGCTCCTTGAGTCCCCGCAACGCCACCTGCAGTCGATTAAAAAAACACACACATTATATAGCGCACCTTTAATCCATGAAAGGATTCTGCCTATCATATTTCAAGACTGTACTTGCAGTAGTTTAAAAATGGAAATAACTATTTATAACGTTCCTTGAGCCCCGTAACGCTACTAAGGAGTCGATTTCAACAAACACATTTTGTAGCGGATATCTGCCCTATAACAGGAATCTGCTTACCAAATTTCGAGACTGTACGTCTAATAGTTTAAAAATCAGAATTTATAACGACCCTTAACCCCCACCCCGCAAAAATCATTGAGCATAATTTTAACCCAACGCATTTTGTAGTGGATTTTACTCCATGAAAAGAAAAACATGCCTACCAATTTTCAAGCAGGTAGGTCTAGTAGTTTAAAAACGGAACTAATTATCTATTATGCCCCTTAATCCCTCGAAACGCCCCTTAGAGGTCGATATTCACGGGATGCATTTTGTAGCGATTCCTTATAAAGAAGATCTGCTTCGAAATTTCCCCTCAGGGGTTCACCTTCTTTTAGGTGAGTACGGGTGTCACAATCCCGAGGTGCCCTAGTGATCTTTTCCTTTTCCCACGGGGTTTACTGTCTTTGGTAAACACGGGCTTCACGAACCCGGGGTACCCTAGTGATCCTTCTCTATTTTTGACCCTCTTTCTTGTCATTCAATTCATTCTTTCTTTCTCTTCCCGTCTAGACCA
Source organism: Trichonephila clavata (assembly GCA_019973975.1). Lineage (NCBI taxonomy): Eukaryota > Metazoa > Arthropoda > Arachnida > Araneae > Nephilidae > Trichonephila > Trichonephila clavata. Next base: position 54,409 of record BMAO01035343.1, on the reverse strand, counting down.
CAGATATTAAAACAAATGTTTGGCGCAGTACAGACAAAATCGGCTCTTGGCCAAAAAATCCCCAAAATCACTCACTCACTTCGAAATTTCAAGATTGTACGTCAAGTAGTTTAAAAATGGAAATAATTATCTATAATGCTCCTTAAGCCCCGCTACGCCACTTAGGGCTCGATTTTCAAGAAACCCATTTTGCAGCGTATCTCTACCCTAAGAGAGGAATCTGCTTACCCAATTTCAAGAGTGCGCGTCTAATAGTTTTAAAATTGGAATTATTTATACCTCCTCTTAACCCCCCGAAACACCTACTTTGTAGCGGATATTTACTCCAGGAAAGAAACATGCCTACCAATTTTCAAGCTGTTAGATATAATAGTTTAAAAACGAAAATATTTATCTACTACGCCCCTTAATCCTCCGCAACGCCACTTGGGGGGCTATTTTCACAAGAACATCTTATAGCTGATCTTTACTCTATGAAAGAAATTTACTTACCCAATTTCAAGATTGTGCGTCGAGTAGTTTAAAAAAGGAAACAATTATTTATAACGTTCCTTAACACCCCTTGCGGTTTGAATTTCGTAAAATCCGTTCTTAGCTGATCTCTACTCCATGAAAAGAACATGGGTGCCAAATTTCAAATCTGTAGGTTGGACAGATCCGGAGATATCGTGATGAGTCAGTGAGTGAGTCGCTTTCCTTTCTCCTTTACATATATATACAGGGTGTCCAGCCTTAATGTGACCCAATAGCTAATTCCCAAACCGTTCGGTTTAGATATGCACTTCCAATTTGAAAAATGTTTTAAAACAGGTAAATAATGTTTTTACGTGCCTTTCGAACCAAAAAAACCCATTTACAAAAAAATTACAAAATTTAATTTTTTATACGATCTCCAGGTCCTATCACTTATATTTAGGAAAAGATGCAGTTAACAAACACAAAGATAACACAAAAAGTTTCATTTTATTACGAAACAAACTGATTATGGAACTTTGAAAATCATACATTTTATCAATTTTCTCCACAATTTTCAAGAAGCTAATATAGGGCCGTCTCCAAAATGAAATTAGTTGGAACTCTGCCAGGAAAAATATTGCTCTTGCACGTCACTCTTATGTAAATCGTTTTCAAATATAAAAAAATACGTTAATAATACAATAATTGAGTACTTTAGAAATAAAATTTATTCTATGTACGTGTAAAACATAGAAAAAAAATAATGTGGAAAACAACGTGATATAAGTGAAACTTCTTTAGCGACGTTGGCCGTAAATGCAAGAATATAGATCTAATTATATTAAACTAATGAGATAACCTAAATCAAATAAAATCCGAACTTCATCTATTTTATGAAAATATTTTTATTCAATTTTCTGCATCATCATTTTCCAAGTAAGACACAATAGGTGTGTTGTAACTAAAGTAGGATATAAAAATTCTCGATTGTAGTCAATCAAGAACATGTGAGAAAACTGCATGAATCGTGGTTCCGTATATTGTTTGTCCTTCTCTAGAGTCAGTATTCAGTGTCCGTTTCAATAATACAATGAGAGGCTTTGCTTCTTCTAAAGCAAAATTAACATTAAAGTCTCCAGTTAAGATAATCGGCTTTTAATTATAATTGGATCCAATGATTGCAGCAGCCTCTGATGTATACAGCACTAAAACTTTATTGATAAAGATGATATAAGCTGCGTCAGAACTACCTGGTGGTATATAAACTTTCGCTTGGAATTGCTACTAGTTTTGCTTTTTTTCTATCATGAGACTCTTTTTCTCTTTTTGCATTTGTTCTAGGCTATCTGACCAGAAATTATTTTGATTCAATGGAAATAAAAATTAATTTTATAAACTTAATGCATCACTAACAGAAGTCACTGTGTTTGCTTACAGGATGCTATCCGTAGCGATTCTGGCGCGAACGTCAGTGACACATACACAAGGACCCAGACACTCCCGTAATGGGAAGAGCCATATAATGGTAATATTTTGGGTGCGTTTATTCGTTAAAAATGGCACGCTTTTATTACAGAAAAACTACGAAAATATACGCCACGCGAGTTCGTTACCAGAGAGTAGCAAGGATACCCACTTAATGTCACCGATACCTAAGCGCCTTTCATCCACATAGCAGCAAGATATACTTTTGATCCACAATTCCCTCTTAGCAATCGTCCAACTTTTTGACGGATATGAGAGAAGTCACGTGGCGTACCCCCCCCCTCCGCTCTCTTTTCCTCCCGCTCGCTATCTCCTCACCATGGCGACGTTTCGGGGGGGATGGGGGGATTTGGGAATCACTACTTCCGTTCACTTTTTCACTGGTATGCAAAACTGGGTAAATTTCCCATTCACTCCCGTCCGCAGAGAAGTTTCACTTCAAAAATAAAATATTTTGGACGAAGAAAACATTTTAAGAGCAATTCGAAAAAAGAGAGACTTGTATGCTGCGGCTTCAGTCTGATTCTGCGTTTTTGCTGATCATTACGAACGTTACAAATCTGTTGTGCAGTCACTTGCAATTGCATACAGTCGTATTCTAATATTACAAATTCTAGTACGGGAGAACGAGATGTATACAAATGAAGAATACTGTGAAATGGCACTGTTTTATGGACAGTGTAATTGAAATAAGAGAGAGCTGGCAAGAATTTATGCCACTAAATTTCCCATTCGAAGACATACATCTTGTTGTACAATTGCCCGTTCTGTTCAACGCTTGTATAAAAGTGGGAGTTGTCATAGATGTATTCCCTTGTCTCGTGCCACACCTCGGGCCTTCACCATTATTTAAGTTAATTTGATCCTTCTGATATAATAAAGCCTCTGATTTATGATAAGCGCATCATTCCACATTATGCTATAATTTGAACGACAAATCCTGTATTATTGTGCTGCTATTTGTTAAAACAAGCTTTTTTAATCTTTTCGGAACAAGTTGCATTTCTTTAATTTAATTTTTCTTGTTTGTCATACAGCACTACAAATTGTCAATCTATGATGTTTACTACGATGCTTTAATATTACTATGATGTTTTTCTCTTGCTCTTTCGGTAGAGAGTGAATTACTGTTCTCTATACTCAATTTATACACGTCCCCCTTTTCTGAGCAACTCGGATGCTTCAGATTTATGTAGGCATAACTTGGTCAGTTTTTATCGTAATAAAATGAATCTTTTTGTGTTTACTTTGTTTTTGTGTACTGCATCTTTTTCTAAATATAAGTGATAGGACCTGGAGACCATATAAAAATTTAATTTTTGTAATTTTTTTGTAAATGGGTTTTTTGGTTGGAAAAGGACGTAGAAACATTATTTACCTTTTTTAAACGTTTTTCAAATTGGAAGTGCATATCTAAACCGAACAATTTTTTACGGTTACCTCTTCTCCAGTAAATTGAATTTAATTATGGCAGAAAAGAAAATGTTTAATTGATCGAATTGAAAAATTCTTAATACGCTTGTATGTGACATAAAAAAACCCGCTGAATAATAAACTTTAATCAGTTTATTTTTAAAGCATAGTCCGAACATCGATGAAAGGCATATTTAAAAAATAAAAACACATTTTGAAATATTTATAGGAAATGTAATTTTTTTTTACATATCTATTTGATTTTTTTAATTAATATAAATATAGCAAGTGGCTATTACAAGGAGAGTAAAATCACTGGCATCCATTTTATAAAACGATATATCACGTCAAAGATATTGAATTATGGATTATGTTTTAATTTTTGGAGAAAAAATCATTTCTCATCTAGTATAATTTATAAACGAAGACATATACAGACAGGAAATAGAAGGAACAAATTAGGCAGAAAGTCAAAATGCCCTCTAAAGGAAATAGTCTCTACCATATATTTATTCTAACAAGTTTTATACTTTTTTTAGCTTTTTTATTCAATGCTAAGTGCTGTATCTTCTAAAAAGACTTCTAGAAGTCTATACGTAAATGTAATGCAAAAAAGAAAATAAACTGTGAATATTTACAATAAATTAATTTGTCAATTAAAAATGATAATAAATATTTCTCCATGTTATTATAAATTGAAAAAAAAATATTGTATATTTTATTTTCTCCTTATATCTTTATATTTACTGTAGAAAAAGACAAATGATTAAGTAAAAAAAAAAAAAATTTTAAATAAAGTTTGAAGAAATCATAAATTTTAATGATTTAGAAAGTTTTGTGAATAAATTTTAACAAAGAGATATAAAATATTTATCTTTAAATATTGATCATTTTAAAAAAGTATATCATTAAATTAGAAAACAAAGTCTTTTTTTTTTTATGTACAGAATTTAAAAAAAATATTTTTTGTATCCAAAAAAAAAAAATCAAATTTTTCCATTGGTCGAGAACATACACTTAGAGAACTAAGTACAGTAGACATAAAACATATTAAAAAAAAAAACTAAAGCAGTGTTTCTCAAACTGTGGGGAGCTCTCCCCTAAGGGGGGCGTGATAACTCTGCGAGGGAGGCGCGAGCATATTGAAAGTCAAAAACGAAAGATTTAAAAAAATATTAATTGACTGAAAGTAAACACAAACAAAAAATACATTCCGACAGAAAAAAAATTAAATACACATTTACCCTAATATAATAATCTTATAAATGTATCAGTACTCTGTACAATGTATTTTATTATTAGTTTAACAATACTAAGTTAACAACAAGTTTGATAATTACCAGTGACCCCATGGGCTTTTATTAACACTTTTCTTGATAATTTGTACGTTTTATACTTAATCCCTTAACTCCCAAATAAAAGTTCCATGATTCGCTCCCCAATGCCAACATTTTTCACGTGGACGCGTGAATATGTTTTTTGGAGGGGGAGTGGCGCAAATCCTCTGAAATAAGTAATTCCTACGCACACTGTCAAAGTCCTTTTATTGCATTCCAAATCCTTCGGAAAAATTTGATGGACAGCATTGCACAGAAAAGATCGCACTTCGGAAATACGTCTATATACGTCCAAAAAGTTATTGTTTTGGCTAAGCGAGACGTTTACTACGCCGGTGTCACTTACGAGGTTAAAGTCGTTTTGTAGCTTTAGCGTCAAAGTATAGTATTGTTGAATTCAATAGATTGTTATTGTATGGAGGGAGGCGTGATGGAAATTATGACTGAATATTGGGTCGCGAACGTTGAAAGTTTGAGAAGCACAGAACTAAAGGCTGCTGCAATTAAATTAACAAGAAAAGAAATTGGAGAAAATTCAATTTATTTAGAAAAAACAAATAATGTTATCGCAGGCACAAATAATTAAAAGTATTACGTTGGTAGCCAAATTATAAGAGGGTGTGACCTAATGTAATAAAGGGACACGTGGGGATCAATTAAAGCACGTTTATTAGACAAAACAAAGATTTACATACATAACTAGAGAACTAACATTTGGATTACAATTGAAAGGGATCGGAACGCCTGCTCGTACGTCCTTACAGTTCCGAAGTTTGGCCATCACTGAAATTTATTCTACCCACTAGAGGGCGTAAAGTCTTTCTACTGTTAACACCGAAGTGTCTAAACAATGGGGGGTTACAAAAATATTTAAAAAATATTTAGACACAGTACTTGCATTCAAACTCATTCACTCTGGCTAATGTGGCTACAGTGAATGTTTGAGTGAATTTTGGCGTCACATTATTAATTTTCATGGGTTCTTTGGGCGACGGACTTCGTAATTTTCAGCGGTGGGTACTGCCTTCTGGTTGCTAAGGGTGCCTCCCGTACTCATTGATTCCTAGGGTAGACACTTTGTTTCATGTATCGGCTGTACAACTTACTGAGATGACGTTGTTCTCGCTGTTTTGTTCATTCATATTTCAAAACAAACATTACTTACTTCCCATTGTTGTCTCTCTTTATTTGTCAAATTTTCTTACTCTCTGGCGATTCCTCTTTTTTGAATTTTTAATGTCATATAGTGTTCAAGGTGTGACATAAAAATAAATGAGACTGGTTCAATAAATCATTGTACTTATAGAATCAATTCTTCGTGACATTATCACGTTTAAAGTAGTTCCCTACAGTATTAACACATTTCATCATGCGGTGCTGTCATTGCTGATAACAGTTTAAGAACGAGGATTTGGGAAGGTCCTTCCAGAGTTTCTCCGTTTTTGCCATAAATTCTTCAACTGAGGAAAAATGGTTTTCCTTCAAGCAAGATTTAACGGCAGGAAATTTTAAAAAAGAATCACATGGAGCCAAATCAGGTTAATAGGAAGGATTCTCCAACACAAATGTGTTTACTGGCCTGGAACTTCTGGTCAGATAGGGCCGTGTGAGCGTCTGCATGTCTTGGGGCATCAGCCATCCACCGTTCCACAATTCTGGCCCTTTCCCCCCCAAATTTGTGACGAAGTCTTTTTAGTACATCATTGAAGTAGTGTTAATTAACAGTCTGACCACTGATGGGAGTGGAAACCCAGTCATATCACGAATCTTGGCTATGTTTAGGTCTGTAATCACTGACCTTGAGCACTCAGCATGTTCATCTTCCACACCATCCTTTCCCCCTGAAAACCACTTATACTACTCAATCACATGCCCACGAGAAAAAGTTTAATCTCTATAAGCCCCGGTTAGTTTTCGAAATGTTTTCGTGGCTGATTTCTTAAGTTTCACAAGAAACTTAAATTTGATTCTCTCAACACTTTTCCACCAGAATGCAGTTCCTCGTGTTATCTAAATGAAGCAGTACTCCCAACTGGCTTGATCGATTTTGATCAAACTGACCACAGGTATAGAGAAGGTACGTGAGATGACGTCTACAAAACAGTTATTGTTAAATCCATACTGTTTTCAAGATACCCACATTAATTTTCGTTTCTTTTGTGCCCCACCAAGCATAAAATTAGTTGTTTGCTGTGTAAACTACTCTAAAATAAAACGCGATTAAATTTATTTTAGACTTTCTTTTTTGAGAGGAAATTTGAGTTCATGATAGCCAAAAAGTTGAAGTTTTCTCGGACGTTGATATTTGAACTGATCCTTAGTTCCACCAAAGGCCTTTGTATGCACAATATATTTTTTTCTACTTAAAATTAAATTCTACTTCAAAATATTGTGGGATTTTGGAAAATGTTCGATATTTATATGACATATTAGCCTCTTGAATACGATTTTATAACATCACACACAGGTAAGGTCTGATATCAATAAAGTACTTGTATCGTTTCATTATAACGTCGAGGAAGCCTAGTGATCTCAAATGTGAACTCTTTTTCTAGAATATATGTGCTATATCTGCAGTGAACCAGAGGTCGTAGGTGTAAGAAGATTCAGAGAAGAAGCAGACATGGATCTTAAAAATAGATTATTTTTATTTTAGATCGAAGACTTTATGAATGATATACAACTATATTGGTTAATCTTGGTAGCAGTGTTAAATTCTAATACTTGCTCTACCTTATAAGATTATTCAAAATGACTCATCTTGGATCGTATCCCTATGGAAGTACTTCTCGAACCACGATAGCTGGAAACATCTCCACTTTGATATTCTTCCAAAACTTCTGGTGAATTCTAAGACGAATATTAAATTAAAAGCCATACGACTTCCTAGTTGCAATTCCCTTTTTACTATTCCGAAATTTTACGATTAACCTCAGACTCCCAATGCCACGGTTTGGATAGCATTTACATTTGCATAAAATCAATTCATCTCTACATAAAGTGGTTTTTAAACTAAAATCACAGTTAAAGAATAGTTTCCCAAAGAATATTAGTTGAAGTACCATGAATAGAACCCGTCACAATTCCACTAAAGACTTGTTTTTACAGCGGGACTTGAGCACCATACAGTATGTTTGGGTTGAAAATACTGAAGATACCAAAGCTTTATTACGAAGAATGTTGTATCCATATGCTACATAGTTTCTCGGCCTCTTAGTGAGATTCAGAAATATGAAATCCGTAGCTAGGACTCTTCAGGTTGCTTCTAGTATGTCTTTTCAATAGTTAATCAACATTCTCTATATCAACTCTTTATCTACCGATAATACTTATAAGTAACACTTACTCTAAAATTACATAGATTTATATCATTTTTACAAATACTCTGATGATTCTTAGCAGGAATATTCTTTGAAATCCCCTCTTACAAGATATATGGCACCATATGTTCTATGATGAATATTTTTGCGAGGAAGGCGAATTGAGTTTCATAGCAGAAGTTGCTTTTTCATCTGGCATTTTGATGGGTTTGCGAATATTAACTACTCTTTCGTAACAAAATGGCAATGTCACAAAGGTAAGTATTTTGTTTATTGTATGTTAATGAAGACCTTAGAAAATGGTTTCACTATTTATTTTAAGTGAACCGTGTATGTAATTAAAATCACAGTTGAAAATCTTTAATTTAGCTCTAACGGATTAAATTTCCCAAAGTTAAGTATTTTGTTTGTGTATATCCCTTAATTTTCAATGTAGTAATTAAAAAAAATGTCACATGAAAAAACATGCAGTAAATAATAATGCGGTGGATAAAGGGTTAACAAAAATTTGAAGTTTTTCTTCAATAATTTTATGTCTTAAATTGTAATAATCAGATTTAAGAGGGTTTAATGCTTTATTTTTACATTAGCCATATTACCCATTGGCTACGTTGGGTTTTATCTTATTGTCTGACAACACATTGTTTTTTACCAATAATTAAGCCTTTAATGTATTGAAAAACATTCTTATAGATTTCCTTTCAATTTAAAAAATGGTTTTGTTATTGGAAGTAGATTTCAGGAGCCTTCTAAGTGGATTTCCACTCCAGAGAAGAAACATTTCTACTGAATTTCAAGTTTGTAAGTGTAGTAAGTAAAAGAAAAGAGAGATTTCCGTCTATAACATACTCCCATAAATTTCCTTGAAAAGAGATTTTCATAAAATTAGTTTTCAGTGATCTAATCAATAAGAGAGTTGTAGGACGAATGTTTCTCTCTCTCTAATATTGCAAAAGCAATTTTCTCTCTAACAACCACCGCATCCTTCCTTGGGTGTTATTTTCTAAAATCCCTCTAAAATGATCTCTATTTCAATGTTTCCCGAATTTCAAATTTGTTAGTGCAATATTTCTAAAACGAGAATTTTGCGACACCCCCCTTCCCCGTCAATCTCCGCCTTACACGGGAGTCGAATTTTGCTAAGCCCGTGCATAGCGAATCTATTCTCAATATAATAAATATGTTTGGCAAATTTCAAGTCTGTCGGTCAATAAATTTAAAAAAAAATCAATGTTCTTCTTTAACACCCCGTATCCCTAAATTCATGGTCAATTTTCCCCGAACCCATTTTTAGCAGATCTCTACTCAACAAAAGAAAGATCTCTTTTAAATTTCGAGTCTGTATGTCAAATAGTTTGGGAGATATTGTGATGAGAGTGTGATTATAAATGATGTTTTACTAAAAAATAACCAGGTAAAAATAATTAAGAGGAAGACTGGATGAGTAAGATGAAATTACCTTTCTATAAGATTTTTTCGACGCTCTTCAAAATCGTTTTCTGGATTGTCTTCAGTGAAAAACGCAATAACAATACTCATTAAAAAATAAACGCGAAAAACAAATATAGTAAAGTCATTATATTTGCCTTCCATTTGAATTCCGTATTTGGTAATGGAGAAATTGCTAATTAACCATTAGATAAGATATGCCAGAAACTTCCTCACGCGAATAATTATGGAACATCTAAAGTAAAATTAAATGAGGCTTTGAATACTGTCCTAGACAATATTAGTTTTCGAGGGCTCTTGACGTATAAGTCAATTTTAAACTCATCTACAAAACTCAAGAGCTTCTACAAACTTGTTTACTAAAATTTACCAAACTCACTTAGTTTTGAGCGGTTAAGTTGAAAAGCAAAAGTTATTTTAAATAAACTATATTTTTTTTTGTTCAACACTCTTAAATTTTCTAAAAGAATGTTTTAAGTTCGTAGTATATGAATGAAAACGGAAAATCAGTCTCAAGTATTCAGAAGTAGATGGAAATAACTTGAAGATATATTTGTGAGAATAAGGAAACGGGGAAAATATTTTGTAGGATTTGATATTTTCCTCCGTTTTCAAATAGTATTTTTGTTAATGCAGTTAAGTATAAAATACGATTTCGGAACTATACCGAAAAAACAATCTATATATCGCAGAAATTAATTCTACAATAAAAGGCATTCCCTATCCTTTCAGCTTATTTATTCATTATTAAACTAAATCATAATTTAAAATCAAAATCTGCTTACAACAATCTTAAAACAGCAGAGGATATTTATACACTAGACATCGACCTACGATTTATCATTCAAAAATCAATCTCTAAATATTTTTTTAAATTATGACAACCTATTTGACATCATTCTAAGCACAATTCCTTGCTTACAACCAATGGAAATTGGGAATGCAGTCAGACCGGGTGACGCGGCGTCATGTCTTCTTTCCAATATAGCATTGAAGAAAGTCATTCCTGATTAAAAGATGAACATTGTGCAAATTTGCACATATCACTGCAACACCTTCTGATTCGAGACGTACATTCATATCCCTGAAAAGGAAGTCAGGTAAAATACACCTTACTGTTAATGAGAAAAATATATATATATATATGCCCTACATGGTAAAAGATTCTGCTACTCACCTGAAAATTAGTATTTATAAAGTAGCAAAAGTGGATAGCTTTATATATCTGGGCTCTTAGGTCAACATTAATAACAATATTACAACTAGAATACAGAAGAGAATAAAGGCCAACCATATATGTTTTTGTGCTCCGAAAGGGTATTTAAGTTCAAGTTTCATTACAAGAAAATCTAAAATACTAATAAACAAGCCTTAATTAGACTCAGACGCACATACCCTTCAGAAACTTTGACAATGACACAAAATGACGCAAAATTCTTGGTCGGATCCTATGAGCCATTTTTGGAGGAACTCAAATCGATGGAATTTGGCACAGATGTTCAAATGTAGAACACTACCGTGCCTTCAGAGAAAAAAAGCATCAACAATTAAAAAAACTCCTAGTATTAAATTGTTCAACTCTTATCATAAAATATCTAAGCAAAAAAATGTTCAACATAGAACATCTTTTGACCTAGCCCACTTGAATAGGGGTCGACCCAACTTCAGGTGGGTTGACTGCCTGGAAAGAAATTCCGCTATCCTAAGTGTGGCTAACTGAAAGATCATAGTCGAAAAAAGGCTCGGGGGGGGGGAATTCTTGAGAAGTCCAAGGTCCACCCGAGGCTGTTCAGCCATTGAAGAAGGGTGTGATTGCTCAAAAATAAATGGTGTACTTCCATTTGTTTGAATTGACGGAAGAGAAAACGAGTGAGATAATATTTGAATGCTGCGTCCTCGAAAGAATTTTTTTAGAAATCATGGTTAGTAATTTGATTCATTCATTTAATAATGTATTCTAGGCTGGCAAAGCATAAAATTTTGAGTTTTAGAAAATTGTATACATATTCATAATATTAAATGTAAAAATTGTTGAATATTAGACATCAGCTAATTTTTGTGCAGTAAATCATTTAATCTGTCAAAGAAAATTTTATTTTTTCTAATTTATAAAATTTTTCATTAATTTTTTTTAAATAGAAATTTCAATATGTTAAAGTAAGTCGGAAGAAATAAAAAAGCGAAGAAAAATTGCTTAGAGAAATCCAAGTTAAATTAATTGAGCAACCATCACATGTTAAAAAAACTATAGATGTGAATATTAGTTTTTGTATGTTTCTTCAAACTCGTGAATGAAAAATATCGTCATATTTAAGCAAAGCAAGTCCTTACATAAAGATAAAAAACACATTATGCTAAATATTGTTCAAAATATTAAAAAATGTATTTTGACTGATTAAATTTACTGACTTGATTTTTTTAAAAAATCTGCCAAGTCAAATAAATGCCCTTGTAATATCGAGATCTCTCTCTTAATCATTTGAGAAATCAGTACTTAACAGATTATTACTTCAAAAAGGAATTATTGCTGAAAATTCTTGACAGTTTTAAATGAGTATTAATTCAACCGTCAAAATTTGGTAGCAAGAACTGCCACTAGAGGGTGCACCCATGAAATAGTTCTTTCATTGGGAGACTTGCCTTAGCGGCCAGGGTTTAGAATCCTATATACAGCACATTGGAGAAAAACATTTCAGTTAGTGAGTTTTTTTTTATTAATGTCGCACTATAATGCAACATGGGAGATATTGGAAACGGAGCTCGTGATTTTGAGCCATAGTGAATTGCCAATAATGACACCTTATCTGGCATATGCACTCTAAACCACCACACCACTTTAAAAGGAGGACCTTCGACCTCGACAGGTTTAGCGTGCATCAGTCCTTTCACACGGCGGGTCTTCAGGGTCACTAAGCTCCAACACATGACATGTTACACCTAAGTCTGTGATCGTGACCAATAGGCTACTTTAGCTATATTTTAATGGGACATGGTACGATTTAAGCAAAAAATTTTAAAATTTAAGGATTTTCAAAAATTTTCTGTCTGCTTCCTATGTTTGTATACTATGTAAAACAGTTTTGTGCTCAAAATTTCATAAAAAGCTAGGCATTTAATGTTTTAAGGAAAAAACTTAAAATCTTTGAAGCGATTTTAAAATGCTACTCTCTTACAAAAATTTACTTACATCCTTGAAATTTGATTGACAAGTACATCGAATCATGTATAAAAAACGTTAGTATGGGCTTTGCGATGACATGATTGGTATTCGTACAATAATTCTTTTTATGAATGCTTATTGAAAATTACTTAAAAAATTTATAAATTTTGAGTTGAATTATTTTAAAAAAAACATGTATTGTTTTGATTTAAAAATGCATAGCAACACTTTTATTTCGTGCACTAATTAGCAATAGGTAAAAAAATTTCAAAGCATTAGGAACAATAGAAAAAAAAAGCCTTAGCATTTTGAATGAAGACAAATTAGTATTTTATCATTCTGAGAAAAGTCACTTTAAAGTTTTGATTTGACATAGGGATGTGAATAAAAACTAACTTAAAAGCTATCATGATTCTGCGTTTTTTCAGTTTAGAGCTTTAAATTTTATGAGGTTATAGAAAATTATACATACAATAATGTAGGCTAAAAAATTCGATTTTATTTTTTTGACCGATTTTTGTCAATGGGACCGTTTTGTGTCCCCTTAATTTGAGAAACAAAAAAAATTTATAATGATTCTTTTTTTTTCCTTCTCTGACAAATATTCAGGAAAGGAAAACTTCCGTGAATAAAAAGCACGGGTGATTAAAATATATTAGGGAAAACATATTTAGCGTTTAATTATGACCTTATGCATCCCTGAAAAAAGATGTTTTCAAATTATATTTTTTTTTAATAAACAACTTCGTCATTTCAATTTTTTTTTCGAGATAAGAAAATATAATAACCAAGTCGTTCAAGCGCTCTCAAAAATCGCTTAAAATATTATCTTGATTAAAACAAGGATTGAAAAAAAATAAGTTTTTTTTTTCACTTTATATTTTACAGTTCATAATTAAATCCACTTTGTAATCGAGTAGAATTTTTAATGTGTGTTTGTAATTAACAAGAAAAAATGCCGCTTAGAAACAAGACAATTTTCAAAAACAATTTTAATCGTTTTTCGTTTATTTTTTTTTCTCTCCTAAGAATGAACATAGTTTCAGCTATTCTTATTTTTTTTTTATTTGTTAGAGTATTTAAAAAAAAGATTGCAAGTAGGGGAAAAAGTCAGGAATGTTCAATATGTGTCTTGTTTTTAGAAAAACGAAAGTTATTAGCACTGAAATGACAAAAATGGTTTTTTTATACGCATTGAAAAAGATAATGTGGTACTTACGTATAATATGATCAAAGTATTTTTTCAAATCAAAAACGGCGCCAAATGCTGCATTATGCAGCCAACAGGGGGAAACCTTACAGACGCACTCTCAATTGAAATAATTTTGCTAACTCATTCTCAAAAAACTACTTTTTTTATAGGTTGTACAGTTTTGCCGCATGTTCTAGCTCAATAGTTTTGATCACGTATGTTCGAAAACATTAAGATTTCTGATAATTTGTAATATTCTTCGTCTCTAATTGTTTTACGAGAATTGACTAAAATATGGGACCTATTTTTTCTACGGAGATAATTGTTTAAAAAAATTATGATCTAATACAATACGCAAGTACCCGGAGCACTATGAAGGTTAGCAAAATGGTGATACATGAAACATAGGGGAACTGCACACCAGCATTTATTCTAATTTATGCGATTTCTTCTCCATAGAAAGACCAATTATTCATGATTTCGAATGAAAATATGGCGCTTAGGCTATCTAAATCAGAAATTGTGTAAAAAGTAGCCATCTGCGAGGATTATCCACCCTAATTCTTTCGTCCAGTGAAATTGACCCTTTAAGCTAGAACAACGCCACTTTAAAAAAGAAAGTCACTGTCAAGTAGTATGTTAAGAGTCAGTGAGATAGATTATAGAGAATAGTAGATGTAGTGGAAGGTATTACCACATCCATTAGTTCCTGAATAATACTTGTAGTTCCGTAGCTACTTGATCCTAGGAGTCTTTTTTTGGCAAATTTAAGAGGTATCATCTCATTTCAAATAAATTCATTATATTCATACCCTTTAACTAGTCTTGTCTGCATATCACGTACTCATTGCTAATGTTTAAATTGATAACAGGAAATTATTACAAACATCTCTTTGTAATCATTTCGTCTGAAATTTAATGGCTTTTCGATCCGTGCTACATTCGAACGAACCTCTGCCAAAAATCCCAATGATTGACCAGTTCTCCAACTCAGCCAACATGAGGAGGTATCCGTACAGTTGTTATTAAATATGTCACCTATTTCAAGTGTGTATTTTATTTAATACCGTTACTTAATTCTTGTAAATATTTACTAATTTATACTCCGACAGACTAATAAACTCCTGGTCTTAAATTTTTAACAACAGAAAGGATGAACGTCAAAATCACGTGAAAGGAAGAAAAGGTCGGGATATTCAAATGATTAGTATTTTAGCGTATATAGATGATACAGCATACAAGAAAAGTTCTGTAGAAGATTTCTGATTTGAATAGCGCTCTTTATAATCAGAGTTTGTTAAGGATATCGTGCTACGTCTCGAATAAGAAGAAATACTTTCCACCAACTGTCGGAGTTCGTTAGAGGCAGAATAGTTGCTAATAGATCTTGTGGATGTTTGTTACATGATACCACCTATCGCACTGATTGAAATTTAACCACTGCCATGCAAATATGGAATCGGTGGTTTGCTGAGGGTCATACTGAACCACATGCAGGATCTCCAAGCCCACACATGTTAACGCCCGAAAGCACCTACGGTTCGTAAAATTTTGCCGTATAACATCAAGGACCATTAGTCAAGAAATGAACATGTTTGCAAAATGCCCAGTATCTGCTGGTACGGTGCGACGAAATTTACAGTAGCGTGGAGTTTCAGGTCGACGAACATTCCTTCGACTTCTCTTGACAACGTGGCATAGACAGAGACGGTAGTTCTGGGGCGTCGGACGACAAAGCTTGATACAGAAGTGGCACAATGTCGTCCTTTCAGATGAGTCCCGGTTCCATGTGCAGTATTCTGATGACCATATACATGTTTGGAGACTCCGAGAAAATCGCTTGCATTCGATACCGACATAGGGTCCATTGCACCTGGTAGGATGATTTAGGTAACAATTTAGTAAACAAGAGGCACATTTCTAGTTTGGATAGAAGGTGATTTGAGCGCAGATCTGTACATTTCTGACATCTTGGGTCCAGTGATGTGTCCTATTTTTGAGACCAGCCAAACACCGTCCTCCAATAAAACAATGCTAGACCACATTCGCACCACTAAGACAGTGCACACCACTCCAAATACAGAGTATTCTATAATTGCCCTGGAATGCAATGTCTGTAGATCTGTCACCCATTTACAGCATCTGGTAATGGGTTACTGAGAAATTGGTCCGTCAACCCTCTCTGGCTAATACGGTTGATGAAGGGAGGTATAAACTTGAAGCAGCATGGAATTAGTTGTCATTTCCTTCATTCAAGCCCGGTTCATCTTCATGCCCAACAGAGTAGCTGCTAGAAGGGTGAGTTGCTTCTGCTAACTTTGCTCCCCCCCCCCCCGTAAGTCTCTAAGCTGCTTGCAAATAATTTTGTCTTCATGCCATGGTGTTTACGTATAATAAATGTATTTTTTTTATTTTCTTTCCTCTATTGTGTTGCAAATGGCCAGCAGTGGCCAGTGAATTTTTGCTATTGGCCAGCACTATAAAAAGAAGTAAGCTCGGCAATTTTTTTTCGAGCATGAGCGAAAACGATGTCATCAATGACTGTCTAGATTTGGTGTTTTTTTTAAAAAAAATTTGTTGCAAAATTGATTCTGATGGTATAATAAACTAGTGCCAATAATAAACAAGCTAGTTTGAAACACGTATCATCATCTTGTACTATTTATGGTGATTGATTTCTTGATGAATAGAAACAGATTGCTTGAATTCTGTAGACCAGGGGTTCGCAACCTTATAGCTGCGGTGTGCCAGACCAATATAATAATAATTCATTGTAGCTGCAGTAGAAACTATTTGAAAAGATCGGATTTTCTCTGCAATGCATGCATATTTATAAAAATAAAAAATATTTATTTTGAGTTTCACAACATATTAATAATGAATCATTTAAAGTTATTAAGTAACATACAAATAAGCAACATAAAACATAACTGTTCCTTCAACATAAAAAATTAAAATTGTACAAATAAGATGCAAGCTATACCTCTAAAGAAAATTTAATGAAACAAGAAATAAACAACAAAATATGTATGTATTCTTGCAATACAGTTAAAAATTAAAATTTTAAAGTGAATCTTGTGCTCCTACACAGCTCTACTTAATGTAGCAAAATAGGTTGTAACGTTTGTGACTCTCAATTTGACACATGGCTCTGAATTTTCAGTTATTAAACATTTTTTTAAAAATTTATTCAAAAGATGTTTCATATGATAAAAAATTGATTCACATATACATATAATGAAACAAAAGAGAAAAGCGAGGCACATGCAGTTTTCATCAAACTGTTAAATCGTTCCGGCAATTACATACAGTAATTTAAAGTAAATGTCCATTTATATCGATATAATTATATTCCGGATCTTTTTCCAATTCACTAAATTTTGATAAAAAAAATTCAGAAGAATTTTTCATGACGCAGCAATGAGTGATGTTTCACGTTTAACTAGTCTTGCACAATGATTAGGATTTTAAATATTTAGCACAAAGAATGTGTCACATATTAACAGAGGATGCTTTTTCAAATAAATAAAACTAGAGGCAAGCACAGATTCAGCAGAATAGTCTTATACATTTTACGACAAAGGATTTAAAGTGAGAAACAATTTTTAAATAAAAATATGCGAGGCGTTGAGAGGAGAGACAGAACGACTAAATTTTAACTAATAATTTTGTAGAGAGGTGTTGTGTCACTCTGAATCGTTCCGCGTGTCATGGGTGCTGACGACCGATGAGGATTAAGCAAAGTATAAGTTATTCATAAGCCTCTTTTTGTGGAATTGTGTTTGAATGTCTTAAATTGTAACTAACATAAAATGTTTCAACGATGGCTTATTTTTCTGAACTATTTGATTCCTACTTTTTGTTCAACGTATCTTCGTAGTATCAAAAAAGCCTCTATTTCTCTCCATATATATATAAAGTTTCTCATGATGTTGTATAACGTTTACAACCTGCTATCGCAACAATATAGACGTTTAAGGTATAACTCGCCAATCCGGTAACCCCGGTTTCACAAATGTCGTACGCATTGAATTGACAACCATGTGCTTCGTTTCATTTTTTGTCATCAACACGGTGGCGGTAGAATATTATTACAAGCTCTGGCAGTAATAATATACTACCACAATGATTGTCTGGACTCAAAGCATTGTGTAAGAAGAAAATAGTTCTCTTATGCGAATACTTATTAATAATCACAACGAGTTTATATACTCAACTGTCCAGGAAGCTACAAGAGCTGGTGGTTTATCAAACCCTTAGGACATTATAAATAAAGTATTGAGCGAAGCAACTTTGGTGAGGAATTTTCCTCAGGAGGAGTTCAAGAATGAATTTTTAAGGGGGGGGGGAATAGAATTACAATACATGTAAATTTCAGGTTTTCAATTTGAGCAACGAGCATGAACAATGTATAATTTGTAAAATAGGGGTCATTAGGCGAAGAGGTACCTCTAGTATTATTTAAAGCCGTAAACATTTCCCATTTAAGCACAGCAGACATAATTCTTAAATTTAACATTTTTGAACGTAAAGTTTAAAAGTAAGGTTTAACTTTTTGGGGGATTTCGAAAGTTACATTTATTATTTTTAAGAAAGTGACTAATCAAATCGTGTAAAAATAAAACTATGTTTTCTGTCAATAAATCAAAGTGGCAGATTTTTTTTTCATTGCATTATTTACAAAATTTTTGTAAGCCTTAATATTTTTGGTTGTTATCTGAAAGTGAGTTCACCAAAATTTGTTTTTCAAATTAAACACTATCCTCAACAGACAACAAAAAAAATTAAAATTCCTACATTGAAGGAGTAAAAATGGGAAGATCTGAAACTAAAAACGGAATTTATATGTAAACAAAAAAATTAACTTACTATTTAATAAGTCCTGAAACAAATTAAAACAACTAAATAATTGTCCTTGACAATTTAGTTAAATTGTAATTGAGCCCTTAGTTGAGAAAATAATTTTCATAACTCATTTGTGCACGCATATTTTAATAACGTTTATTTATAAAGTTACAAATAAATTTTTAAAAAAACCTCATAAAACACTTTGTAAAAACAAACTTGCGAGAATTTTTCAAATAAAAAAATTAAGCTGATAGAGAACGTGTATTTACACAAAAAAGATTTCGAAAGAAAAATTTATAAAAAGTATTCATATGTAAGCAAAACAACATCAAAAATACATTTAAGAACTCTGTATTGTCTTTTTAAAAAATTAAATCTTTTCAATTCAAATAAATAAATAAAAATAAAAATTAATGATTTATGTTTTTTAAAAAAATTATTTATGAATTAAGGCAATTAAATAAAAGTTAATTCTTTTTTAAAAAACTATACGATCGTATCGCACATTTTTATAGAAGGGAATTTACTTTTTGTTTAAAATGTCTCAAGCGATTCGAATTTTACCTGAAAGTCATATCTCTTTCAATATAATTATTTTTATTTTTATAACAAAGAAAAATCATACATAGGAGTTTGACTTTTAAATCTCTACATCGAAATGTATATTTGATGTAAAATCGTAGGATTCAAATTTATTTTCTCTTTTTAAGTTACAGTTAAAAAAGGTGAATCCTATTTTTTTCATGTAAAAGTTTAAACAGACTAATTATAGAGAATTGTTTTAAATTAAAAGGGGGGAATGGGAAACATTTTAATAACTATAGCTTATGCACTTTAAAAAAAATGAAGCAATTAAGGTGAGAAGGGATCGTACAAACACCAGAAAGACTGAAACTTAGTATATACCAACATTGCACAAAAACAGTCAAAATTAATGCATTGTGAAAGAATAAATAATGTGTAAAACAATTTGTTAAAAATTAATTTTTAATATTTTTAATATTATTTATAATACTATTTCTCTTGAAATATAATATTCTAAAACATTCTTAGAATTTGTGTCATTTTATACATAATTGTTTTTCTAATTGCAATAAAAAATCACTCAAAATGACTTTCTTTGGCAATCTAGTTAGTGTTAACACATTCGGTATTTTAAGCCCTGCAAAAGTAGCACCAAAGACCGATAAAAAAATTTGTGACTTTTTAGAAGATTTAAAATGAATTGATTTAAGAGCTGACAATACCACAACAATCTCATGAGTTGATTTTAACATATAATATAAATTGTTAGTTTTGTGATCCCTTGTTCAAAACCGTGGTGGAGTTAAAATCAATATCGTTTCTCTTTCAGTCTATAAACGCACATGACAATAGCACACTTATCTAATAAATCATGTATTCATCGACAATGACGAGATTAAAAGATCAATCTTGATTGAATGAAGAGAAACATGGGAGATTTGAAAGGTTACGTTTGAGGAACTTACTTTTATTAATATCCTGTAATAAATTCAAAGAACCGGCTGAAAGGCTATTCAAACCGAAAGAAACGTGAAACAGAAAGTAATATTGAAAACTTTAAGATAATTGATTTTGAAAGAGGATATTTAAAGCTAAAATATTTCGAAATATAATAACAATGGCTATTTCAAAAGTGAATCACGATTGGTCTTGCCTGACTTTCAATACAAAAATCTCAATACAATTATCGATTTTTGTTTATACCTTTTAAACAATAAACAGCGTTTTCTACATTGATCTTTCCAATCAACAGAATGGCTGTTTTGAATTTCCTAAGCGCTTTTCACGCATGCAACGTCGAAAGTAAAACGTTATATCTTTTCTACGACACATGAACTTTAAATGTCTTGTTTTAATGCGAGAAAAAAATTATTTTTTAATTTGTTAAACAATTGAATTTATCAGAAGCATCAATATTTCAGGAAATGAAGAACAAACGTCTTACCCTATGAAAATTCATTACAAAATAACATATTTGCGACTCAACTTTCACTTATAATTTCCTTCGCGCCCCCCTTCCCCATCCAATTAATAACAATGTATTGAATTCGAAAATAATGTACTTTGGCATAAATCTACAATACTAATTTATTTACGAACCGTATAAGTTATCAAAATAAGTATTACATTTTTTTTATATAATTTTATTTTTGAAAAGCCCATGAGGTCACTGGTAATTGTTAAACTTGCTCTTAAGTTAGAATTGTTAAATCATTTATCAAATACATTGTGTGCATTGATAATACATTTATTAATACATTATATCTGTGTAAATGCGTAATTTATTTTTTATTATGTCAGAGTGTATTTTGTTTTGTTTCCATTCAGTAAATTAATAATATTTTTAAATAATGTTTTTTTTCCTGCGATTTTCGATATGCTCGTGCCCTCCTCGTTGGATTTTCACGCCTCTAGAGGATGCTTCCCACAGTTTGACAAACGCTGATTTAATATAATTGTACCATTGGATAATCAAGTTTCAGTGAAGTGTTTTCTGTATATATGTATATCTCACGAATGTGCCTTCAAGACTGACTCGGGGGAACATTTCTAAGAAAGACATTTTTTGCAAAAAGGACTTTTATGAGAAAGCTCAATATGTGGTTTTCTTTCACGAAATGAAATCACCCATGGATGATCAGCGTAATTTTTGATGTTTTTATGGAATAAAATATCCTGGTGTAAAATCAATAAATCGATGGTATGAAATGTTTAATGAAACATGCAGCGATAAAATATTCTTGGAAGCGGCAGGCAAAGTGTGAAAGAACTGTTAAATACGTTCGCCAATTGTCACAAATTGCGAATCCAACTAAATCAAATTATGAAGAATCACGTGAACTGCAAATATCGGAAACAAATTTGCGATAAGAATTCCTTATAAAATTTCTTAGACTGGATGCATATAAATTGCAATACATATTAAAGAACATTTGGTGGGATCTGGAACACCGCTTAGACATTCTCCGATTTACCAAGCTGTAATATGTACCCTGTCTATCTTGTGATCAAGCTAAAGGAGAGGGAGGAAGTGAAGGACGATTCGACATCATAAAATTTCAAATTATTTATTCAACGCTTAAATTAACTGAGAAACAACTCAATGAAACACAATAAATAGGATGTTTCAAATTAGTCAACAGAGTGAGGGAACGAGAGTTGCGTTTTGGGAGAATACATTTAATAAATCAACCACTTAATAATAATTGATGTATTACCTCAATAATACTTTACACGGTAGCTATATAACTAATTGCCACTTAACCTCTTTAATACTTAAAATATCAAACGTAATATGAAGGTGACTAATACCTGAACTGTAGGCAGTCTTCTTATTAATTAAGGATAACTCTTTCAATTTCTTTATCAAGATAACGTTCCTATCTTTAATCTCTCACACGGACTTTATAAGCTTTTCTGTAGTCTTCTCTTTGAATCTCACTTGTCGCCTTTATTTAACTAACTTTCTAACCATCTAACATTCCAACTCACTAACTAACCTCTTTAACTCGCGAACCTGAATTATATATAATAAACTGAATTTGAATATCACGTCTTTTTCTTAGGAGAAGGTTGATATTTTTAATAGCCTCAAAGATTTCCTGAGAGGGTTAGCGTAAAGACGCGTATAGATCCACCATAAAGCTGGTGCAAGTTAAAATTTACAAAAGTAAATGGTCTTATAAAAAAATTCATAATATTACTAACAATTTATCGCAAAAATCATTTGTCTAGTTGTAATGCCGAACGGTTCATGCTTCCATCTGAAATCTCTTGTCCACCCGCAGACCCGGTTAGGTATGTGGGGGAGAAACTGAATAATCACTAGACATGTTTCACTCCAATTAATTTGCTGACACCAAAATATCAATCAGACACAATAACAATCTAATTAAGATAACTGATCAGATAGTAGAACCTGGAGGTGAGATTCAATAGCATGGGGATAATAATACGGACCCTCAACTGATTCCATGATAGCTTAAACACGCTCAATATAAACTACTAATAAGCTTTCTAATTAAACAAGGATCACGATACCTGTACTTATATGAAGCAGATCCCACATTTGAATCTTGCAGGAGATCTTTATCTGGATTTAATCACTGTCGTTGGATCCACTCTCACAGCAATCCTTTTCATGGACAAACTCCAAAATCTCTTAATAATTCCACGATCTCCTTCACTCTTCAACTAACAAACTAACTCTCCAACTCACTTGCCAACTCGCAAATATAGAATTCATATAACATACATCATTTGCATAATCACGCTTTCTTACTCGGCGAAAGTTGGTGGAAATAAAATATTTTTCCCCAGAAGAATCCCCAAGGAATTAGTAATCGCACACAAATAGATCCCTCACATAGTTATAATAGTTTCATCACGGTAAATATTTATAAACATCACAAGTCTTAGGGTTCACTCTATGTAATCATTTTATTTTGCAATTGTTTTGGATTTATCAGACAAAAAAACACCTTGATTATAGTTATGGCTCTGAAAAAAATAAAAAATTTTCTCTCTTTCTCCCTCTTAGGAACCTTGGTCTCAAGAAGCTCTATCTTAAAATTTGGTTACCTTTCATTTATAACATTTTGCAAAAACGATCTTCCATTACTACGATTACACAATTAAAATCAGTCTTTTTCTACAGATATATTAATCGCGTCATTTATTCAGCTGATTCATTATGTACATATTTCAAAATATAAACTAAATTTCTTATTTATCCTTATAACAAGGTTCTTATGTGTCTCTTATAACACACACAAGATTCTTTTTTCTTATTATATCGTTCATCTGTTTATAATTAAAGATTTTGATAGAAAGCTAGAGTGCTTACCAATAGCAAACATTATATATATATATATATATATACATCAAACAAAAATAATCTTGACTTTCTCTTGTGAACTTATACCAAAACTTTTAGATATTTTATGAAATCACATTAACAAAAAAATTTCGAAAAGGGAAATAAATGCTTATTAACCCAGAATGTGTTTTTTTTTTCTGAAAAGTGAACACAAAAAGCATGGTACTTATTTCTATGCCTCTTGTTTTAAAGCCAATAAGAATATACCTCTGGGGGATTTATTTCTTTATCTAATGAGATAAGGAAATGTTTGAAAAACATTCTAATCCTTTGTTTTTTTTGCTTCTAGATAAACAGAATCTAAATATACTTCACTCAAAAAATAAAAGGATATGTTTTTGGCCCAGGGTCATGTAACAGCAAGAGCATTTTTATTGCTTTATAACCTGTTCTTCCGATCTAAACCTATTGAATAAATTGTGTATACTTTGTTTTCTGTGTGTTCTGCATTTAAATTCTTTTTACGACCGGAATAAATAAATACAATAATAAATGGAAAATATAACTACATTGCTGGACCAAATGTTTCCAGAAGTGATAGTGTAAATGTATCAGAGAATATAATAAGAATTTTATACTTGTACTATATATTTATACTTATAAGTGCTGAATTTTTGCTAAGGGTTGATGTGCAATTTTTAAAACTTTTTGTGTTACAGTGTATGGATCAATCCACTTGTTAATTAGAAAGGATTTCTAGGGAGAGACAGGTTATTTATACATATACATAAACGTATATATACATACACATATGTATATATATGTATATACACATATACATACATATATATATATACATACACATATGTATGTATATATACATATACATATATACATATACATACACATATGTATGTATATATATGTATATATACATATACATACGTATATACATACACATATGTATGTATATATATGTATATATACATATACATACATATATACATAGACATATACATACACATATGTATGTATATATACATATATACATACACATATGTATATACATACACATATGTATATACAGGGTGTTTCATAAATGATGGGAGTAACTTTAAGGGGTAATAGTACACATCAAGACGAGTAATAGTAAATAGGAAATCAAGTGTCCCAAACGTCTTCCGAAGGAGAAAGGCGCCATCAAAGTTTAGGGTCCTAAATTTCAAATGATGATAAGAAACGGAAAAATGGATATATTCATTTGCGGTTTTCACTAAAATCATTCTT
Source organism: Trichonephila clavata (assembly GCA_019973975.1). Taxonomy (NCBI): domain Eukaryota; kingdom Metazoa; phylum Arthropoda; class Arachnida; order Araneae; family Nephilidae; genus Trichonephila; species Trichonephila clavata. The sequence goes on along the minus strand of BMAO01035343.1, from coordinate 29,619 downwards.
TAAATTAGTATTTTCTTTAAAAAAATTTTAAAGACAAAGTTTAAAAAAATGCCGTTAGAGGGCGCTCTAGACTTTGGAGTACCGAACAACTACCTTTTACCAGTATTTTTTTATTTTGTTAAATGTTTACAAAAGCTTAGATTTTAACTTGAATTTTGAGCACAAAATTGAAACCATCGGGAGCGGTTAAGTGGCGCAAATGTAACCGTGTTCAGGGGAGAAAAATTGAAATGCTCGTATGTAATGATCAAATTAAAAAACGATAAAGCAAACTTTAAGAGGCGATAGTACGACATAAAAACAATCAACTTTGATTAGAAAATGCATGATTTGAATTCAAACGCAAACGTGTTAGAGCATCTTCAAATTTTATCCATTCAAGCGTTATAGCTGCAAGTTTCTGGCAGAAGAACATGAAATTGTGATATGGGGAAAAAGAAGAACGCATATGCAAATTGTTATTAAGATAAAAGCTACTGACCCGAGTGTGCAAGTGTAAATCACGGTACACACGTAACGAAAGATGTTGCTCTTCACTAATCAAGAAACGGCTGATATGCACTTCATCTACGGAACTGCAAATGGAAATAGTGCAGAGGCGCAACGATTGTACAAAATAAAGTTTCCCAACAGGCGGTTGCCCAATGATAAAACATTTGTGCGCTTGCACAGACAGTTGTGTGAGACAATTTTGAACAATAAGAGAGACAATAAGAACTAATTTTAATATTTTTTATGATATATAGTTACTAAATTTTTCAATATTTTTTTTGTTTCGCTTTTCTTGATAATCATATGTTTTCAACCTTTATTTAACAACAGCTGTTTTTGACGACTAAAAGTTATATGACTTTTTATAAAGTTATCTGCATTGGAATCTCATGCTTCCAAGTTTGCCAAGAGAATAGCATCCGATCGTGTTTATGTATAGTTTTTTTATGTCCAATACAGAGCACCGGCAGTAACTAACCCACGAGACAAATTAACGATCATTACAAATATTTTCTGCGTGGTGAGTTATATTTATAAAATATTCGACCTTCAGGTAATAAATAAAAATAGCTAGCTAAGTAGTAACTTTTATTGATATTTATGGGTTATTGAAACACTAATTTAAAAATTTACTTCTTAAATGTTAGCTTAAAGAAATATTTTAAAATAAAGAATATAAATGAGCTATGCTCTGAAATACAGGAAACATTCTGAGCGGCAGGAGGGGTATATATGATCTGTTGGACATTGACTTTGAGGAATTCGACACGAATAGCGAACATTGTGAGTACGCGTAGGAGGCGAAAAAGGCTTAGAAAAATTGATATGTAAATGATGGAACTGTTCGGCAAAAAAGACAAGAAATTTCGATTTAAATAAAAATGTTTACTTCGTTACATTATCAGGCAAACCAAAATAATATGAAGGTTAAAGTACGGAGCGCATTTTTGTTAAAATCTAGAAGCTGGGATGATAAATAAATTTCATTCAAATAATACTCATATGTAAATTATTGAAAATAGAGGATTTCTTTCTCAATATTCTCAAACATACTAAAAACGTATCTTCCTTCTAAAAACGTATATGTCTGGGGGAAAAACTACATAAACTAAATAAAAGTTTTTATTTATTTTTTTGCATGCCAATTATTGTAATATTTCTATTATCTTCCCTTGATAAATTCTGCATAATTTATAATCAACCGATTAGGATATAGCGCTTATTTAAAAAAAGAGGTCATTTCACCGTCAGCGGTAGAAAAAGGTACTTATGAGATATAGGTAGATTTTTTTTGTGTTAAAGATGGCGACTAAAAAGAGATACATAACTCAGACTTTCAGGAATTTACTTTGTAACACCATTTTATAAGGTTCACTTGTATGTAACGGAATCTTTGAACTCAATTTTTACCCACTTTATAAGGTCAGATTAATTCAAAATTTTGCGCATTATTCCAGGCCCGATGACAAAATAATAATTTTATAATTTTGTTCCATTCTGATCGAAAACATCAGCATTAAGGAATTTCCCATTTTCACAGATCCCATCCCGCATCTGGCAACTAATTTTAGATCCCATTTCCAGATTTGGCGACTAACTCTAGATTTGGCGACTAAAAGATTAAGTTACAACTAAGTTCGATTAACTATGAAAGGATGCTCTTTAGTTTTTTTTTAAACTATAAATTTCATTAAGTCACGTATTTTTCAGCTGACGTGCTGTCTTGAACATCCTATATAATATTCTGCTTTTAATTTTTAAATTTAGAGGTAAATAAATTATTTCTAGATTTTAAGCAATGCTTTATCCTTTCAATGTTTAAGAACCTTTTGAGATCTAAATTCCACCCAAATACCAATAGTTCTAACATATCACATGTTGACAGTATTAAATACCTGGAAAAAATCATTTGTTAAGAATATTTAATAAAATTACGCGACCATAGGGGGAAGGCTTTTATTGAGTAAGTGCACCAAGGGAATTCCATAAATAATTTGATCCTTCTTCTACCATCTCATTAATTCGAACACATCCACAAGATATTGAGCAATTTTGGCCATCTCCGCGCCTCGTCAATCGTACCGAGTTTAATTCTGAAAAGAATTTAACGTCAGTCTATTCATTCAGTATAGTAAGGCTCTAGTCTATCCTCTGTTTCCTTCTCTCGTCTCGGTAAAAAAAAATAAGTGGAAATAAATGTGAGTTATAAAGCATTTTTTTTCATTTTTTTTTAAACACACACATAAGGAGATTCACTATTATTATAATATGATAAAAACTAGTTCATTGTGTCTTTCACACACACTTACCTTCTTTTTAAAAAATAAAATTAAAGTACAGTTATAATAATGTTTTTATTTTAAAAAAATTGTTAACTGTTAATATCAAAATAAACATCAAGTTTTGATACAAGAAAGTTATGATTTTGATTCCAAAAACAAAACAATAGAATAATTGAGATATTTATAAGACAGTGTTTATGTATTAGTTTGACAATGTTTTGAATTCGGAAACCGCGTATGAATTTTAAGTCATCTTAGAGAGAGTGGGAACGCTAAGGTTTGAGAGCTAATGTTCATTCTTAAGCTTTGTGCCACACTTATCAAAAGTTTATTTCTAATATTTCAAGGAACTGCCATAAGAGGGACCATTAGAGTGGATTGATTGTTTTTATAAAATTTTCGAAATCTTCTTTTTGAAAAGATGTTCTGTCGTATACTTGTGAAAAGAAAAATAGAAAATAACATAATTTTTTTTAAGTTCTGCCAATGCTTCTCAAATTTTTAACATTTGCGACCCAATTTTCAATCAAAATTTTTATGGCTCCCTCCCCCCCCCCATACAATAAAAATATATTATATGCACTAATGATATATGACACTTAAACTACTGTACGACATTAATAAAAAACCGTACAAATAACCAAAATAAGAATTAATTTTTGTACATGTTTCTTTTGCGTGACAGATATTTAAATTAAGTTAATTTCAAGTAAAATGATAAAAGTATTATATTATAATTTTTCATTCTACATATATTTCCATTTTTAATCAATTTTTCCAAACCTTAACTCCTTTGTGGCAATGTCGAATTTTGAATTATATATATATATATATATATATATATAGACTGTGGTGGGTGAACCACTTCATTAAATATTTTAACACTATATATCCTTATAATCTGTGAATACCATACACTTTGGTAAAAATGTGTTACTTAGCATTTAACAAAATGATAACAAAGAATATTTTTATAATAGTGATAAAGTAAGAAAAGTTAAACGAGTAAAAAGAGGAAAAAGGAAGAAAAGAACTAGTAAACTACCAGTTGAGATTGTTTCTAATATTAATGATTTATGTAACAACTTTGAAAAGTCTTTTAGCATTAAACATATTAAATATTTCCTGTTTGGTTTGAACAAAAAATAAATTAAGTATACTAAGGTTATCCTCAATAAGAATGATTTTCAAGATTGCCATGCCTTGTATATTATTAAAGATATTATTAATTTTCTCATTCATAAATTCAATGTAAAAGATAAAGATTTGGTAAATAGTACTACTAAGTATTGTACAATTTTATTCATGAATAAATCTTATAATAACATTAATTTTTCAAAAATATTTAATAAGTATGTACACTGCTTGCCTATCAATAATGTTTGCATTAAAAAGGCTTAAGTATAATAAAAAAATTGGTAGCTCAATTTTTAACTACAATAAGATTAATGATTTGCAAAATAATACCTTTCTTTATAAATGTAAGGATTATCCTGAATTTATAAACGAGCATGACAAACATGTAACAGACAATTTAAATATTGTTGAAGATAATACTCTTAGGGAGATATTATCAAAAGGTACTAGCTATTGGTTAATTATCTCCAATAATAATGTCATTAAAAAACAAATTTCTAAAGATATTTGTAACTTTATTACTAAATTAGCAATTAAATACACTTTTCCTATTGAATTTTTTAATGAATTTAAATGCAATGTTTTAAAAGAATTACTGAAAAATAACTATAAAACTGATTGGGAATAAATTTACAAAAATATTAAGCATCAGATTGTAGAACTACAAAAGAATTTAATTATTGTTTATGTTGATAAAAAGTTCCGGGTAAATACGCAATTATTTGCAAATGGTTGTATGCTGATATGATAAATAGACATTTTCGTAATAATAATGCTTTTAAAAAATTTAATTCTACCAATAGAGAAATTTTTAATCGAATTTCTGCATTTTATACAAAACTAGATTTAGGCATTTCGGATATTAAATTCCCTCATATTTTCCTAACTCCAAAATTTCATAAAAATCCTATTAAATTTAGAACTATAACAAACGGCTTTAAAACTTATATTACACTTCCGGGTAGAAAGCTACAAAAGATTATTCAATCCACATTAGACAGTATTGATAATTCGATTATAGTTAAGAATAGTTTAGGTATCATTAAGTACATGCAAGATAAAAAAAATTATCTCTATTCACACTTATGACTTCGAAGATTTATTTAATTCCATAGATATTGGGGACCATGGTTAAAATTCTCCCACACAAAATAGCCTATAACAAATATTCTTTGAATAAAATAATTAAGTATGATAAATATCTTTCTATTATTCATCTAGTACTATATGAAAATTATATTTTTCACAATAACTCTTATTATCAGCAAATTAAAGGTCTTCCACAAGGAGGGCCTGCTAGTAACTGTTTAGCCAATATTTATCTGCACTTTTATGAATATGATAGCATTAGTTTCGATTCTTGTTACTTTTTTAGATACATAGATGACTTACTCATCTTTAGTAATATAGTAAATTACGCTCCTAGTTTTAAATATTATCCACAATATCCGAAATTATTAAAAACCAATTATAATAATGATTCTACAAACTTTTTAGACCTACAATTAATTGTTAAGAATAATATACTATTTTGTAATATTTTTGATAAAAGAGACTCTTTTGATTTTAACATTATTAAAATGCCTTTTTGGGAAAGTAACCTACATCTCTCTCTCTCTCTATCTATTTTTAGAAATATTATCTTTAATTTTATAAAAAAAAACGATTTAGTCACAGATTATGATGTTAAGCAAAATAATTTTAAGCTATTCTGCAATAATTGTTTGGAATACAACTATGCAAGTAAATTCATTTTTAAATATATTTCTAAGTTATCTCTCTAATTCTCCTTTTTAATATTTAAGTATTATTCTTTGTTTTTTCTCCTTCTGTTTTTTATTACTTTCAATTTGTTTTTGTTTGCTTTGTTAATTTACAAAAAAACTATCCAGGTGGCGCCACTAATTTTTGTTTCTAGTTTTACCAATTTAACACGTCATTTTTAAAGGTTATTTAGCATGGTTGCTCTTGTACGTAAAGATCTTTTTTCCGCTCTCCTGTTGATTGCATTTTTTCATGTAAGTTTTTGCTTTATTTTTCCTTTTCAAAATTATTTTTTTTAATTTTGTTAAAATTCATTTCCTTTCATATTTTCTATTATTTTTCATTATTTTTATTTTATTTTTCTGTTGCTTGCAAATTACACGTAGTTGGTTTTAAGCATAACTTTTCAATATGGTTATTTTTTTGCTATTATTTCGAAAATTTCTGCTGAACGGGGAAGGTTGGATCCATAAAATATATTTAACCCTAATTTTGTTGGTCCTAATTCAGCAACAGCTTTAGAAATCATAATAGGTCTTCATTTTCGTCTATTGACTCTTCTAGTTTCTTACATTTTAAAGTTCTAATTATATTTCATGTTATACATGCGTTTAGTTAATTCTTGTACAATAGACTTCTCCATCATTTATTAAAGTTGTGTTTCTTTAAATCTGGTTTAAATCTTCTAGCTTTGTTAGTGATGTAATTTTGTATTATCAATTTTATTTTGCCATGAATATTTTTTTTCATTTTATATTACTATATATATATATACTATATGATATACCCGTTCTTCGCATGAGTGAATTGAAAAATTAAACAATACAGATTGAAAAATTATGAAGTTTAATAAGTTAATTTTACGTAAATTACAAATTAAACAAAAAGAAACTTTTTGCATATCTCAGCTGAACAAAAAAACCATATTTGTCAAATTCTAAGTACGAAATTTGATGCATCAGTTTTGGCGACCATGTTGGCAACTTACCAATTGAGTGAACAGTACAGAAGTTGTTTTCCTGTAGCGCTACCTGGTAAAGAGCTACAACAAAGAGGATTGCACAAAAACCTTTTCCAAAAAAAGAATACATGCATTTGCTTACACATAAATGATAGATATATGCTGTCGCGAGCTGTTTGGTATACGTGTTTATATATGTATAACTCTAACAATTTTTACAGCACACGCCAAAATAGCTTGCAGATGGAAGAATTTGTCCTACTTACTTGGCATTTATTGCTATATTTTGGACCCTTCACACAATATCTTTATAAATTACAGCTTATGTGTTATTCTGATGTATAAGCTATATTATAAAGTTTCATTAAAACCTATTCGGTTGTTTTTGAGTGAAAGAGTAACAAACATCCATACATCCAAACTTTCGCATTTATAATATTATTAGGATATTTTTGTTTTATAAATTGATGTAATATATGAATTTTTGAATTAAAGATATGTACGAAAAATGGGGAAAAAAATAAACATTTACCTCTCCAAATTTGGTGATTTTTGACACCCCTTTAGCTAATGTAACCCATGAGCTGGGTGATTTGTACGGTGGAGTAGAGGAAAATGTCACATCCGGCATGAAACCGATTTTCGACGCCAAGCGAAACAAACGGCGAAATAAACAACACAGAGGGATAAAACAATTAATCGTTTAAGGTTTTTAATTAATATATTTTCAACTAATTGCAATATCGGAATGAAAAACAGTTTACGTCCTATTCTCAGACATACAGAATATACGCACAAAATTTCATAAGAATCGGTCAAGCAGTTTCGGAGGAATTTGGTTGCAAACAATGTGTCGTAGTCTCTCACTACCCCTATGATTATTAACTCCCCTTTGCACATTATCTAAATTCGGGTATGTTGGATTCATAATTAACAACTACTAAATTAATAAATCAATATCATTTATTAATCTTTCTTAATAGATAAACACACAAATATTAATCAAACCTTAAGAACAAAAAATTACAGTGGAGTGAGATAAGAATTCAATTATGAACGACGGAACACTAACTGAGACTACGGAGAATAACGCATACAATCAAACTACGTATTTAAATCTAATTTATGAAAATCACAGACCTGATATCTTTTTAAGGCAGGATTCTTTAATATTTGAATTATCTAAAGAGCGACTTCAATCCTTGATATCTTCAGTTCCGTCCGAACCGAATTAATGAACCTTTTCAATAATCTTCTTACGGCGAACAAACTTCACTAGTTAAACTAATCTCTCAGAACCACCTTCTTAATCAACCTCTTAGTTAACTCCGCTATCAAACCACGTAGTCATCCTCTCTCTTCATTCCATTTCTCCCTTTTATATCTTTTTCGAACTCGCTAAACCCGAAACTATCTTGTTTGCATAAGTCACACTTTTAGCTCTCAGCGGGGATTGGTTAAAATAATTACAATCTTAAAAGAATTGAGAGAAGGTTAGTGAAACGCGTAAGCACCCGTCACAAATGTGACACGAGAATTTTATATATTATACATATATATTTTTTCCTAATATCCATACAATAGAGCATCTTTTTCGCATAGATATGTTCTTATTAATAAAAATTTCTTTTCCACTATTAAACCACGATCCAACCTATTACGCAATTAAAAAAATGTTATGATAAAGTTATTTGTGCTTTTTGTTAATAAATTTTAAAAAAAATAATTGTAGGAAACGTTCACTGATCTCGAGTTTCCTTAAAAAGTTATTAGTCACTGGCATCACAATTTAGTACTCTTTGAGCCATTAACAGTATTTTCTACTTTACCTGACTACAATACGTCTAGCAGACAAGTGCCCTTAAAAACTCGCTGGGTGATGGAGGTTTTATTAGCGCTAGAGTAACTCAAGGGCTATTGGTGACGAACCTCGTAATTTCCAACAGTGGTCGAGTGACGAAAACATTTGAGAGATCACACTCCCTTTCCGAACAATCCCACACTCCCTTTACACCACTCCGAAGGAAGAGTTCCACAGATTTAACGTGCATCAGCCGCTCTATACAGTGAGTCTTTAGTGGCAACTGGGCTCGAACTCATGGCATGCCGACCATGAGTCATGACCATAACGACTAGGGTACTGCGACTGAGATTACTCACCAGGATTACTCATACACGAGGACTAGAGAGAGGGATTTTCTCCCATATGTAACGTTCACCAATATATATATATAAGTGAAAATGTAATCAAAAATATCACTTCACTTGTTTATTTTTTCACCGCGTGAACATTATCTGAAATTTTACTGATTTTAAAAAACCTTGAGGAGGGGTAAATAATTTACCCCTTCGTATTGTTTGTTTTCTCACAGCTTGAATATAATCTAAAATTTTAGTGATTTCAAAAATCTCGAGGAGGAGTGAATAATTTACCAATATGAGAAATGAATTGCATGCCCCAGAAAATGATGTAAAGTAATATTACAACGAAAGTTTCTATTTCATAATTAATTCGATATAAATGAAGTATTTCTTCACACGTATCCTTCTTCAACGTCATTCGGCTCTTGTAGGGCGAAATCACAAATCACTCGTCGTGTGATCCAATCAGAACGAGCTCCATAAAGAAAAAAAAAGTCCAAAAATAAGAGAGGAAACACCAACAAACTTTTTCTTCTCTCCACTTATTCTGATTTAGGGCTTAATGATTTTTCTTACAATTTCGGTCCTTTGCTTAGAGAACCATTTTTTTTTCCTTTTTGAAATAGGAAAAGGGAGGAAAAACCACTGTTCTATTTACTAATGGTGTCATCGATAATCGAAAGACAGAAAAAACATCCTAACAAAAACATAGGAACTTCTCGTGTTTATTTTCTTTCAGTGGAAGATCTAAGAAAATAAAATTCGAGATTCAAAATACATGGGATTTAAAGTTTTCCCTAACGTAAATAAAAATCTTCAATCACTGTACGATTTTCACAAAATTGAATAAGAACCATTTTAGTATAATTTCAGTAACTACGGAATATTTTGTTTTGATAATTATTCATTAATTTTTTTAAGTTATCGAGTGCCAAAGAAATAGCGATAATTTTTAGTATCTACTTACATGTTATTTTTTGTTACTTAAAATTTAAATTAATATTTTTACGAAATTTGTACTTGTGTAGAAATCTGAAAACATTTGAAACAGTCCAGTGGCGCAACGGAGAATACTAGACCTACCCTTCAAAGTCAGATGATGATCCCCAAGGCGGATGATACAAAGTAATATAAAACCATACTACAGGCTTTGGGCTTCTTAGAATCATAGGTCTCTAGTGGGGTATGTTATTGTATGGAGGGGGGAGTGTGCGATGAAAATTATAACTTAATATTGTGTCGCAAATATTGGAAGTTTGAGTAGTACTGGCGTACATTGAAATCGTGAAATAAAGCATTGTAATAAAAAAGAAAAAGCAAGAAACCTTTCTTATTTTCTTCATGGGAAAAAACCGCAAGTGAATATCCTTATTTGATATAGCTCAGGACGGTATGTTTATTTTAGGTGAGCATTTGCCGCAAGCCACGAGCTCAAGAACATGACCACTCAGAAACTACAGCCCCCTTTTGCAAGTGAAGCACATCCATATCATTCGTTACATAGGAATCAACTGTATTTTATTCATACAATGCTACACTCTTGCTATGTTTCCACATTAAACTTGTTATTCATTGAAAACGTGGATGTTTCACGACCAATAGTGCGTATAACTCACGAGTGTAATGAGAACAGGATCAATTCATATGACGCGCACGCGCGAAACAAAATAGTACTCGCATATAAACTCCTTTGTCAGTGATTTATCACCAAAGATCAACTGCATACCGGTGTTAAATCGCCAAAGTTCTTACGAAACATAGTAACCTACAAGGACAAAAAATTGACTCTATTCATGTGATTTCATTCTCGCATGATAAACGCAAATCACGTGTTACCAGTCAATCAGTTCATGTGGTTTGTTTTTTATTGACAGTAAAAAAATAATATATTTTTAAAAATAATAACTCACATAGTTAAATAAAATCCATTTGATTTAATAATGCACGGGTAAATATAATGAAAATTTATTTTTAAGTTTGAACTTTTTCTGAATTTTAATATTTGAACATTTTTATCTAAATATCAAGTTTGAAATTTTACCAAAATTTTAAAAGTTGAACAAATATTAATCTACAACCCATTTAGAATTCAATGGAAAACACGTGATTACATTAATTATGCGACCATCATGAATTTAACCTAATCTGAAAAGACGTATATATACTTCAAGGAAATTTAACGCATCAGTTGAGTGAGACGTAATATGCGCCGCCGGCTGCAATTAAGGTTGTGTGGCAGGAGCGGACACATAGCATTTCGTGGGCTGAGCGGATACTTTGAAACTCATCGTGGTTTGAGTGACACATTTTCCCCCCATCTTTTAATTTCTATTACCGAATTACAAGGATAAATACATTTTTGCCAATCAAATTTAATTACGTGTATTAAATTGTTAAGATGTTATAGTGCGAATACATTTTAAACATAGTAAAATGTAAAAAAAATGAAAACTTTCAGAGAAATATTTAAAAATAAATATTAAGTAAAACAATATAATGAAAGGTATGAACGAATTTCAGGAATGAATTTTGGGGAAAACTGCATTTTAGAGTCAAATATTAGAACAGGTGCAATAGCCATAAAATTAATTAGCTTCATGAAAGGAAGTAAAAATAAATATACTAGAAGTAAAATAAGCAAGATGCAAGGTTAGTTAGTATTTATTTACTTGTATTTATTTTTCTTTTATCTACTTTCCTCTTGCGTATTTTACTTCTAGTGCAAGTAATTACATTTGATTGGCAAAAATGTATTTATCCATGTACTTCGGTAATCGAATCTGTTCTAAGATAGGGGGAAAATGTGTCCGCTCAAACCACGATGAGTTTCAAAGTGTCCACTCAGTCCACGAATGTTTTTTGTCCGCTCCTGCCACACAATTAATGAGTTTAATAGAAATGTAATAGTGATAAAATAGATAAAACTTCCGTATCACATTTTCATTCTGAAATAAACTGATATCCTTTTAAATCATTTTCTTCATTTTCATTAGAATATAGAATGAAGAAGACATCGATGTCGAAATGCATCCTGAAGAATAAAATTTTTTGGAAGATGAGGGGGGGGGGTGAGTTCCATTAATCATACGAGTGCCATTTATTCTTAATCAGATTTTCATCATCATGTTAGATAGATTGTTTTCAGGATTTCATCAAATCATCCATCAATAGTTTCTGCGGGAGGGGGCAGGACATTGTCGCTTTATGTAGCGCTTAACATCTATCTAGCGAATATATTGTTAAACATTTACTAAAGTATATTTCTATTAAATAGAACACAGAAACGACTTTAAAGATATTCAGGAATGGTATTTTATTATACTCTAGCTTGAGTATATTACAGTGAGAGGAAAAAATGAAAAAACTCCTTTTAATAATTGTCATTGAAAAATTATTTTTATTTTACTGAAAAGTGAAAAAAATATTTGATATTGGAAGCTACTAGATAAAAATTTCCCTCATTAATAAGTTCATGTCTTTCTAAATCTGTTCAAATGAATGCACTTATATGGAAAATAATTTTAAAAGGCAGTTTTAGATTGTAGTTCTTTTATATACAAAACATACTTTGAGACGCAATTTAGAAATGGAATTACTTGCAAATTTTATAAAAACATTTTAAAAATAAATAACAGTTTTCTTACGCTTAAAAATCTCCCAAATAATAAATAATACGCAACCTGATTTATTTTCAGTCAATATGTGATGGTCATATGCATATTTATATATTTGATACCTACTGAAACAATTTTGATATCAATGATACAAAATTGATAATTCCATTTTTTAACTTCACACTTTGAGTGTTTTAATACCGTCGCTCTATAAAGCAAAACGAGGGACTTTGATAGATGAATCTCATAATTTTGAAACTTGATCTAGTGACGAGGATGAATTGCGAGGACTAAGATCACACCTCCTCTCAGAATTCCTCACTATTGCAAAAGAGGATTTTGACCATCAAAAGAATCAACATGCCTACGTTCCTCTACAAGGCAGGACTTAAATATCGCTAGACTTGAACTTATGACATTTAGCCTCGAGTCTATGACAATAACCTTTGCATAACAAAACGTAACGCTTTCAAGCCCCTGTAGAATATTAGACTGGTCTTGCAGTTTTAAACCACACACACATTTGGAAAAAAGATAACATTTCAGCTGACAACCAGATTTCCTTCCTCATAATGAAAATTTTAAACAATAACGCGAAGTTTTCTTCTACTACCTGCTAGACACACAAAATTCAACACATTAAAGGAAGCACGCAAACCATGAGAAATTTACATCATGCATTGGCGGTGACGAAATATGCAAATCATTAGCATTATAGAGCTGACGCACATCACGGGCGAGCTCAGTCACCCGCAAGGGTTATACTAGGGGAGAAAAGATTTCACATTTGCAACTTGAAGCACATCAGTTATTTTTTCATGGTTTTTTTGCATACATTTTTTACCTATGCCAGGTGAAATACACAGCACGTCTTTTTAATAAGTTTCTGAATTCGACCGACGTATAAGGCCCCCTACAGTGATTGCGGATTATCCTTCAGAGAAATCTCACAACGTGTTGGAAGAAACCAAGCAATTGTGATGCGAATCTTTCATCGTCGGATGCAGAGTGAAACAGACCTACGGGGCTGATCACACTAACCTCGTTGTACCTCTGTTAGTGATGACAATGGGACTGTGCAAGTGGCAGTGATGGATCGTGCAACCACATCACGAACCATAACACAGCAGATTAAGTCTGTAACGCATCATTCGGTGTCCACTCGGATGATTCGATGCATTTTGCATCTGGGGAGGATGTCTGCAAGGCGTCCAATACTTCGTTTACCCTTGACTATAAACCACAGGCGTTTGCACCGCCAATGGAGTGATGAACTTTGGATATAGAGTATGGAATGAAACAACCTTTATTTACTGACGAATGCCACTTCAGATTTGAGTTTGGAGACACTGCCGTAAGAGGCTGCTGGACTGTTGCGCTATACATTGGTCCTGCACTCGGTATCGTAGTTTGGGTGAAATTTAATTTCACTGTCGCATCCCTCTAGTACGCAGTACCGGTACACTGAACAGCCAGTGCTAGATTCGAGTTGATGAAGCCCTAGGTCTTTTTTACTAAGCGCTTGCCATCAGCCATATTCCAACCCGATAATACGTGACCACACGTGACACGCAATGTTCAAGTATTCTTTACCCATCAGATTTAATCGCTCATCTTACCTGTGCTTGTCCTACCGATCAATCGCCAATCACCAACATGTGGACCCGAAATACACCTTCCGTTTGTACACCAGATCAATTTTGCCAATATGTGGAAGCCACATGGACTACCGTGCCCCAGGATACATCCAAAGCTTCTTTGATTTTATGCCAAGGCGTGTGGCAGTGGTTAGAGTCAAAAAATTCGGCTCACTAACTACTGATTTTGTCATCCACACGTCACAAAAAGCTGTAATTTAAAGCGTTTGATCATTGTACAACATGTTATCTGTCAAATAAATTTAGCTGTGATACCTCTCATTCTTCTTTGTGTTGCATTGTATGTGGCCAGAAGTTTAATTGTAAGCAGATAAGGATTTATGGATAAATATCGATGTAAATAGCAATAAATTCTTAAAATTAATTATAGAACGTGAACTATTTGTACTTTTACCGGGCGTAAGTTTTGCTGGAAGCGGATGTTTCGTTTTGGTGATGACACAACTAATAATAAAAAAAAGAGTTCGAAGATATTTAAAAGACAATTCCTTCAATATTTCATATTATCTTTCAAGCATATTTCTGTAGCAGCGACAAGAAAAGTCTATCGCAATTGCATGTAATTTCCAAAGCATAAATTATAATTCCTGATTTTTCTCAAAACTTACATGGGCATAAAGTCATTTGGATAACTGTGTCGGTTTCGTGGGTTTGAATCAAAATTTTGCTATTTATCACTCTTGTGCTCTGAAGCTGATAAAATTTGCGCTCTACTAACACAACGTACAAAAAACTGATAGTTTAAAGAATTTAGCGTAGAGCGAAACAAATTTTTGTAGACAAGATTCATCACCAATACTAGTATATCACATACTACTGATTTATCTCAGAGATCATGGACATACCATAGACTAAAACCATTGACGTAAATCACTAAATTAACCCCCATGAAAAAAAAACTCTACTAGAACATGCATTTCTATTCAGATTACTAATTTATTTTTCTTTGATGTTTGCAACTATATAGCTAATACTACAGCTTAATATTTTCAAAAAATAGTTGAAGTACATGTGTAAATAAATCTGTAAACGTAGAAGAGCCAGTCTTAGGATTTGAGAGTGAGTGAATATTAACGTCGCACTCTTTAGCTACACGAGGGCTTTTGGCGACAGACCGCGTAATTTTGAACCATGATCAAGTGACGAGGACGACACCTGAGCTGGCAACCCCACTCCTTAGGATTCGTGAAAAATCTTTAAATCACTCAGTCGTGTGTTGGAAGTCAAAGAGTGATGTCCAAAACCGAGATTCTAGGCTGTTTCACAGAACAGGGGCGCGGCGAACGAAAGCTTAAGAACCTCTACTATAATCGAATAAATTATTAAAAAATATTATCTCTCTCAGTGGTATAATACATCTTTTAAATTAAGCTGATTGTTGGAGAAAGTATTTGGAAATTGTTACAAACGAAATCCAACAATGATTCAGAATTTAAAGGTGACGATCCACAATTTTTTCGCAGTTAAATACCTACATTGAATGAAATATACATTGGTATATACTTCCTTATGCTCGTAAAGGAATATGGACGATATTGTTACGTGAATTGAATAAACAAATTAAAAACTTAAGCCTCCAATTTCTCGTGACGTGCATGTCTCGATTCGTTAGTTACTGCATAAGTAGAAATTCACTTTAGAAGAGCACAAATGATATATATATATAGGACATCAAAGCGCTTTAATATAAACTTCGATCTGGAAAATTAAATCAAATAGGGAAATATTTTATGAAATTAAATATATTGATAGGATATTGCAGAGGTTCTACCATTAAAGTTTCGGCAAAAAAAAGCATTTATTATTAGTTTTTTTTGTGGTAACTTGGGATTTTCAACAGTGTGATATCTTCATTTCCGGCAATCTTTTCACTTTTATAAAAATAATTTTGTTACAATTACTATTAAATTATGCTAATTATTAGAATTAAGCTAATTAACTAATATAAATAATAAATGTATCAACTTTTATAAATACATAAATTTTGTGATATTGATTATCATTATGATAATGATTATCATAATTTATGACAGTAGATGCAAATACAAAAAATTCTGCCAAAATATTCAGCCGAATAAAACAAGTGGAAATTTGTTAGATGTACTGCCATGTGATTATGACTTCAGATGAATCGAGTCCATTCAGCAAAACGAGGGTTTTTGGTAATGGACCTCGTAATTTTGACCGCACCCCCCCCTCCTCACTTTTACTTCAACCCAACGGCAGGGTATTTTGAATCCCGACAGATTTAACGCACATCTACACGATGAGTCTTCAGCGGTACTAGGTTTGAACTTATAACATGCCAGACAAGAGTTCGTTTCCCTCACCACAAGGCTACCGTGGTTGCTAATAGGCTACCGCAAACGGAAGCTAATTTTAAGCATTTTTTAATTAGAATTTTTGTTTAAACGCATAATTTTCATTTAAAACGATCTAATTAGAATAAAATTTAAACAAAGATATGGTCTCTTATGTACTTAGAGTACTAAAAAATTAAACAATATAAACCTATGCATAGAATGTCAGCAAAATCGACCTGTTATCACGCAACCACAAGTGTAATACGATTAGCTGTTTTTGTTTACTTCATAGTCACGTTATAATAGGCAAACGAATTCAGCGCATTCTGGTGGTAAATCGACTCCATTGGGTGCATTTTTCATTGTTATATACATAAGTATGAAAAATCGTAAATCACATGATTTTCAAGAAATTTCGTATTTTGTTACGTATTGAAATTATGAACAAAACTCAAACATAGTTTTCTTTTTAAAAGCGATTGACCTCTTAATTTAAAACTTCGGTCAAGTGATGAAGGTAACACAGGAGCCGGCGCCCTAAGGTAAACACGTCATCTAACTCCTTTTCAGCAATAAAGATATAATACTCAGCAAATATAAATTAACAATTTAAAAGATTTGCTTAAAATTTTGAACTAATAATGAAAAAAAAGTTTAATAGTGCTGGAATATTATAGAGTGATTTTCCTTTATAAATAATTAAACCATAAAATGTTTAGTAAAAATGAGTTAAAATACCAACAAAAAAAATATCAGTGGCGCAACAGCCCATGAGGGCCAAGGCCTACTGTGCCCATCTCAGTATACGTGACCATTGGGCGCTGGGGTGCATGAGCAGATGTTCCGATCAGGTGGTCAGCCTGAAGCGAAACCCCCAGTGTTTGGTCCCCAAGTAAGCTTGGTTCCCATTTTATCGACCCACAGATGGGATGAAAGGCTGAGTCAACCTTGCCCAGCCCGGGGTTTGAACCTCGGACCTGTAGTGTGGAAGCGCGATGCACTAACCATTCAGCCACTGGGCTTCTAAAATACCAAAGAATTGTTATTATAATTCTACATCGTAATCCCATCCGTTAATTATACATATTTTATTTGTTTTTTTTTTTAAATTAAGAAAAAGTGTTCGCATTTTCTGTGTTTTTATAAGTAACTTTTTATCTTGCAAAAAAATTCACTCTTTTTTTTCCTTTTCTTTTTATGATTTGATTTGTTCCGTACAATGATATAATCATTATTCGAACTTAAAAAATATTAATTTGTAAAATTATATCATTTATTATTTTTCATAAGCAATCATTAAGCATACTATGAAGCTGTGAATGAAAGTATAAGACGTCTGCATGTACTTTGCAATTTTCTAAAGCATTAAACGTATTCCACGTTTATTGTGTTCGAGACAATCACCACCCACATTTTTTGTTCTCCTTTCCTCTTTCGCAATCCTTTTGTCTTTGATGTTTTCCCCGTACCTCAACTTAATTGCCTCTTTGGCAAACAAAGAAATAATGAGTAAATCTGGAAGTAGTCCCTGAACAGAAATTTGTTTTTTTTCTGTCTTTTATGGATTTACCTGCGATAAATGCTACCTATTACAGAGAAAAAATTGTATTTTTTTTGTCTGAGGGAATGAGTTTGGGAGTGAATATCTAACGGACGAGATAACTTAGATAGGGAAAGTGTGCATCACTAATAGTTAGGTATAAGTACTTTACCTTTTGCATGTTTCTGCGTAAATGATAACAATGGGGAATGGGGTTCCTATTAACTAACTGATATTTTTTGCGTAGCATTCGTTTTCAAAAAACTTCTTTTTAAAGCTAATGTACTACAATACCTGAAAACTAAACGGGAGAAGAGATGGTAAAAATAAATAAATTTTAGAAACTCTTATAGAGGAAGAAAATAAAGGAATAGCATTATTGATATTAGTTAAAGAGGAACTAAATGTTGATATTTGTTAATTGAATAGTCTTAGTGTAGATTTGGATTTGCGCATTGTCGCATATCCCTTTGTTATTAAATTGAACGAGCCCAAGTCAGCTACTCCCAACCAAGGGCTGCAAGTGAACATTTATTAACGTTGTGTATTTTGAAGCAACACGAGGGTCATTGATAACGAATCTCGTGATTCTGACCCTTGGTCAAGCTACCAGGACGTCACCTGAGTTGGACCCTTCCCCTCTTCAAATTTCCATCCTACGCCAAAAAGGGAATTTAGAATTTTAAACGATTAGTGTGTATCAACACCTCTTCAATGGGTATTTTCAGTGGTAACTAGAGTGGGAAAATACGAAGAAGATAGCTGCTTAGAAATATTAAACACCAGATGTAAAAGAAAGACGTTCGCCTTTGTGGTGTTTACTGCATCCATCCATTTCTGCATGCTTAGTATCTCATTAGACCAGGGCTTTTTAAACTTCCTTTTACTTGCGACCCAATTTTCATCGCACCTCCTCCATACAATAACAATGTATTGAATTCAATAATAATAATATATTTTGATGCTAAATCTACAATACGACTTCAATTATAAATCGTACAAACTATCTATATTATATAACTTTGTATAAAATTATGATGTGTCCATAGGATCAATGGTAATTTTAATCTCGTTCTTAAATTTGTATTTCATAATTTACTTGGCCGTACCAAGTGTATTACTGATATATTTGTAAGTGTATTATATCAGTGTAATTCGTATTTTACTTTTTATTATGATCTAATGTATCTTGCTTTGCTTCTTTTCAGAAAAATAATACTTTTTTATATAATTTTTTATATAATCTTTTTTTTACTTCTCGACATTTTCCCGCAACTCGCATTCAGGGTTATTAAGCCCCCCGTAGGGGGCGTTCCCTACATTTTGAAAAACGTTGCATTAGGTGGTTATATAGTATTTTTCCCATATTATGAATCTGCATTACATTAGAAAAATATTGTTTATAGAAGTGCACATAAAATGCACATCACGCGCTGTTCAGCTACTCAAGGGTTTTTGGCGGCAGACCTCATAATTTTGAATTCCAGTCAAGTGACGAAGACTAGACTTGAGCTAGCACCCCCTCCTCCACCAAATTACCACACCACACCAACGGTAGGATGTTTGAAATCTGGACAGATTCACGTGCATCGACTCCCTACACAATGGGTCTTCAGCGGAACACGGCTTAAACTTATGACATATCAGTCACGAGAGACCGTTATCTTAAACACTAGGCTACCGCTGCCACCTCGGAGTTATTGAAGAGAATTTGTTACACTCCCATATACTAAAATATTTTCAGCAAAAGAATAATGTTTAAAACATCCCATATTTTTTGGGTATTCCATATAAGTATTTACTTTTCCTTATATAAGTGTTTTCTTAGTCTCTAATTTTACACCGTTTTATTTTGAATCAGTAAAAATAAACATTATTGTTGTTTGTTCAAAAATAAAGTTAATTTATCATTACATTTTCTCCTTTTCGATTACCTCTCGGTGATCAAATAACGAATTTAAAATTGCAAATTTGTCTGCAACCCCATAACGATTAAAGTTGGGGCCATTTTCTGGACTAAATTAAAACTATTTTTTGGCACTGTTAATAGATAAAAATATATAAATAATTTTAAATCTTAATGTCTAAAACAGGGCTCGGCAACCTATGGCACGCGTGCTACATGAGGCATGCGGTACAATTATCCGTAGCACTCTGCACTAATATTCAAATTTGTTGATTTTGAGTGGATAGAAGTTGATAAATTTGTAATGGATCTTACTTGACATACATCTTCAGATGTATTGACATTTACGGAATTACTTAAGAATCTTAAAAGTGACTCTAGAAATAAACTTACAGCTATTTTGTAAATTATTGAATATCATCGGTGGTGAAATTTAATTGTTTGAAGAGAGAAAATTATATGTACTCTGCTTTCCGATTTTGGTTCAACATATTTAAGTAAAAAACCTTTCCTCATATGAAAAATATTTCAAGTCCGCAAATAAATTGTTCAACAACTAAATGCTTAGAATTGTGTCAAACTGAAAGTCCCGAATTATACCCCTGATTTTGTGATATGTAAATAAAGCGGTGCAAGCACTAGGTTCGCATTGAAATTTTTTTTCATCTCTTTATTTAACCCGGCATCACTTGCGTGAAAAAAACGACCTAAAATTCTCGCGCAGGGTACGTCATACCCAAGGGTGTTTACATTGTGTTTTTACCGTAAAAGCGCCCCTCTAAAGATATGACCTAAAAGTCAGCTACACGAGAAACAATCAATTTTCCATAAAAGGTTTAGTAAGAGTGTAGAATAAAGTTAGACACACCCTGCGCGAGATGTGCCGGGTTAACTATAGTAAAGGGGAATACTTATATTTTATGTGTTCCTTATTTCTTTTTTTAATAAATTAAAATAGTCCTTAATATATGTAGAATTTGAACTGATTATTATTTTTGTTGAAGAAATAGTTATATTTTATGATGTTTATTTTTAGGTTCAGAAACATCTTTAAATGATACAAACTTCATAATAAAACTGTAAATATTACCTATATTATTGATCTTTAACTCTGCGTCAATTATCGCGGGAATCGAAATATTTCAAACATGTCCTACTGTATGGAACACTGAATGATATTCGTAGATTGGTTTGGCACGGCAGTGCTAAGAGGTTGCTGACCCCTGGTCTAAAACCATGAGATATCCAAATATATTGCAAGGAAATTAAGTAGTTTCTGTTCCAAAAATTATAATTACTTTAACAATTAAATAAAGATTAATCGTTAGATACAAACATTGAGAAGTGAATGATTATTAACACCGCACAAAAGGCACCCCGATGATTATTATCGACGGGCTTCGTAGTCTTAAACCACGTTTAAATAAGGAAGAGCTGATTCTACTTTTTTCTGAACTATCATACCACGCCAATGAAGACATTTGACAAATTTAACTTGAGTCAGGCCCTTCTACATTCCGGTTTTCAGTGTCATTAGAACTCGAATTCATGACACACCTTCCACGAGCTTGTGAGCGAGACGAAAATTGTGGCCAAATGAACTCGGAGAATTAGAGCGCCGTGTTAGAGAAGAAGAAACCAGACGAAAGCAAATTCCCTACTGTTCTGGAAGTTGCCGCAGGAAATGCCGGCCATTGTTTACCAGAACGAGTGATCATGCATGATGGTGCAAAAGAACATTTTTCGGCTGCGGTGTATAACCAATTCTATGTTAGATATCCGGGTAGTGGATTGGACACTGCAAACGTCTTGCAAGAACTCCTCGTTCCCTGGACCTCAATACCATGGATTTCTTCTTCTGGGGCTACCTGAAACTGCTTTTGAATGAGATGCGGGTCCCTAAAGTGGATGATTTCAAGGTATGGATCGTCGTCGCTTCAGCTGAAGTCACCAATTAATCTCATTAGTTTGTACGCATCAGATAAATCTTCGTCTGTAGGTGTCTTCTGTGCTATGCTTTTACATAGCCCACAATGATAAAAAAAATCCCAGTGACAATCACCTGTTGTTTCATGTCTAACGTCAAACTGTGATGCATTGTTCTTATTGTAGACATGCCTTAAGTTTAATAAATCTATTTCTCGCCTCTTTTTGCTGCTTTTAATTTTACTTAATACCACAACCTTTATTATCGTTATTGTGTGTGAATTACTCCAAATAAAAGTAGTTTGCAACCAAGTGTTCTTTATGCTATTTTGTCATCCCCATTCTTTCTAGTATCACCAATCTGAATTTATCAATTTGGTTGGGTAACACCCCGCATAAGTTTATATGTTGAGTTTTTTTTTAAAACTGTGACGCTTTTCAAGCCCACCTGTAGCTAGATCTAACAAAAGAAATGTCACCAGGCTTATTAGGTAGACGAACAAAGTCATGAAAAAAAAACAAGAATCCGTAAAAAAAATTTTAAAAATCAAATATTGGGGAATTTAGAGATTAATGCAATGCAAAGGATAAAAAAATCAATAATAATAGCACCTACAAAATAACAGTGGAAAGTTAAGTTTATTTCACCAAGTAGTATTAAGTTAGTTTCATTCACTTCCCCTATGAGAAATTCGACCACATTCAGCATGGCCTCTGTTCGTACAGACAACACAGTGCATTATCAGCACATTTTCTATGAGGTTAAGCAGCATGTCATATTTATATTACATAGGAGAATATTCTACAACAAGAATCCCCACCTTGATGCTGCTGTGTGCCAAACCAATCTCTCAATATGATTCAGAGTGCCGCATTGTAGGAAATATTTTAAATAATTCGATTCCCACGGCAATGTGCATGAATACACATATTCATAGGTTTTATATTAATTATGCATTTTACTTCATTATATTTATTAACATAAATATAAATATAAAATATAACTATTGCTTCAACATAAATAAAGAATTAAAATTGTACAAATATTTTGTATTATGTATCTTTTAAGTTTGCTCATTAAAATAAGAAATAAAAACAACATAATATAAATATTCTTTCAATATAGCTTAATACTTCTGCTCTTCTAGCTGCACTTTTCTATTTTATTTCGCAATGTTAGGGGTATAATTTGTGACTATATACTTCAAACTATACTGAATGCTCAGTTAAGTCCGCAAAGTCGTTAAAATCATCTTTTCTGACTCAAATACTTTTCAAACAAGAATAGATTTTTTCACACGAATAGTATGTAGAACCAAAAGTAGAAATCAAAGAACAAGCAATTTTCTATTCAAGCAATGAAATCTCGCCTGAAACAACTTTAAAAATTTCAAAATAGCTATCTCGATTTATCTTTAGAGTTATCTTCCAGATTTTTTAATAATTCCGTAAATTTTCTTTCCATAATCCTGAAAATTTTAGTTAAATAAACTATTTTGCAAAGTTATTAATATTACACAAAAACTGACAAATTTGAATTAAGAATTTCTTGCCATTAAAAATCGTACCGCGTACCAAATTTGGCACTAGTGCCATAGGTTGCCGACCCTGTTCTACACTATCTGTGATATGCACCAACAATGGTTGCCTGTGATACATTGATGATTACAGTTGTAACTTCTGCCATTGCCTCTTCTGTCACAGGTTTATGTTTACTGCAGGGGCAAATTGTCAACGATGAACTGTTTAATCATTCCTTTCAAAGTGTTACGTGATAAAGCTCCCCCCCCCTCCCGCTTACGTAGCCACTGTCAAATTCTAAGATCTTGAGGACTTGTGAGTTATTAGGAAAATAAAATGATAATGAAGAGTTAATGTAGAATAATAATAATTAATTTATTAATATTGTAGAATCTGGTAAAATCAATGTCATATCCATTTGTGTTGGCTTACTTCAGCTGAGAATACTCTTTGTAGCTATATTTTTACTTGTTTTTATTGCGCACATTTCTGGAGGGTTTTTCTCATATGAAAGCATACATTTGGATGTTGCTTTTGCAATCTTGATTTATGCTATTCTTGATTTGGTAAACAACAACAGTGAAATGAATCCTCAAGCCACCATTTAAGGATCTAATTCTTTGTTTACGTAATTTTACTTCATATGTCATTAGTTTCCTTAATTATTCCATTGCGGTTGGTCGACTGAGATTCAGGTGGATTTGAATACTGTCGGTTTAAAAGAAATCACCGCGTTTATGTTTACGTGTAATTCTGAGAACACAACAATTCACTAACACTGAATCTTGGTGTCTGATTCTTAACTAAGCCTTAAATATATTTTTCAAAGCGAACAATTTGTACTTTTTTTGTTCACACATTTTCACAATTTACACATAACGCTCAAGTCACCAAATTCAAACATTTTTTTTTTATTTTCCATTTTTCTTTAAAGAGTATTTGTATCTGAAATAGAGGAAGAGATCCATGTTTAACCTGAAAATCTATAACGGGTGCACATAATTTTTCTGTTATTTCTGAGCCAGGGGATAATAAAGATTTATTGTTAATGTACAAATCGGTTATACTTAATTCCAGCAATTTTAGTAAGGTTTTTTTTTAAAAAAATGGTAGTTAACTAAGCTTTTATAGAAATAAAATTTTAGAGTTTGCAAATTTACATCATACCTCATATTTCTAAATTTTATTTCAAGTTTAATTTAACCATTTTTTTCAAAAGCATATTGGGAAAATGCAGGTGCAAATAATATCCCTCATAATAATAGTAGTAGTAATATAATAATTGAGAACACATATTCCCTTTTTATCATATATTGATGCAAAAATAAAATAAATTAGAAGACTTTGAAAAAACTTCAGTAATTATGAATGGGATAAATAACAATTATTCGATGAATATGAAAGGAAATATATGCTAAAATAAATAACCCAAGGCACACAAAATGAAGCATTATATAAGAAATATGACTTATAGAAGAATTTCGACTCACACAAACAGCAGGATAAAGTCAAATCACATTTTACTTCTCCTTTTCTTAACGAACATACCTATAAATCTCATTCCCAAAAAGAAAAATGATTTTACTCCTTTTTTTTTCCTTTTCCTCTTCTCCCAAACCCTAATTTTACTTGTTTTTTCCGGAGCCCCATTCAATCATTCTTCAACAAACAACAAGAAAAGTAATGAATGGTTTGAGGTCGACTGGAAATTTACGTTCTTTTATTTCTTCTTCTTTTTATGGTGTTCTCTAGCAATAAGTGGCGGTAATTCTCGGGCGTTGAGAAAAATCACCGCCAGAGGCGTTAATTGAGAATTCCTAATGGATTTTAGTAGTTCTTGCACTTTTTTTAATAGCTGTAGTTAAGAAGTGTGCCCCCCGTTACGCATACGGCAAGTTTATAGCAGAAAAAGGAAAGGAAAATATATTTCCGTGATTTGTTATTTATGCATCTAGTTTTATGTTTTATCGTGTAGTTTTAACGCAGGTTTCGTATACTTGCATTTCGCTGAATTACTAATATGGTTCCAGAGATGAAAGAGGTTTTTCGCGATGGATTTCACAATTAAAATACTCAGTAGTGTGTGGTAGATAAACACGGCATTTCCATAGCACGTTTAGTGAGGAATTTACGGAACAATTCGATTTAACACGCCTTAACTAGACAAGTAATTTGCAAAGCAACCAGCGCAATTGATTTGATTTTAATTTAAGTCACACTTTGAAGCAATACAAGGTTTACTAGTAACACAGTCAGTAACGAAAATGGAATCTGAGCTGTTACACCCCCACTGAAAACTCTTCCCTACCACGCCATAGGTTGAGTTTTCGCCTCGACAAGTTCAATGCACATCAACCCATCTACACGATGGGTATGCAGTGACATCAGGACTTGACAACGCTGTCCACAAGTTCACGACAGTGACCACTTAGATACCACAGCCGTGCACTGAAGTGTGAGGCCCAAATCATAACATTGGCTATGCAATTATACTTTTTCTGATTGGTTAGAATATTGGCTGTATTTGGCAAATGCTGTTGCTCGCAAACTGGCGTCAAATATTCGTTAGCTTAAGGAAACAAACGCATTTGTGATTTAGAGAAAAAAATTTAAGAACAAGGGAAATATTAAGAAGGCTGAGGACAACAATAAAGTTACAAAAAGTAAGGTACAAAAACAACAACACATATAGGATCAACAAGATGTAAAGATCAACAACGTATACTTAGGAAACATCATTCGACTAGGATTATAGGCACTAGAATAAGCCTAAACTATTGGGGGGGAATTTCTAGTTTTTAAAAAGTGGTAATATTTTAATTACATTCCCTTAAATTACTTGCATATGCAATACACAGAAAATAAACCACAGTTCGAGTTAAATATTTGAATATCAATAAACAGTAGAAAGAAAATAAGAGTTGCAAATTAATTTTTTGGCAATCTAGGTAATTATATTTAATCCAAATTCTTAAAGCTAAGACGGTTGTAGCGCCTTCTAGAAAAGAGATTGGCGATATTTTTTTTTCTTTTTAGGATGATGGAGTGTTCCCAAAATAAACTTTTCTCTTGACTGTGAATATGAGAATTCCGTAAAAAAGAATATATTTTCCTTCCTTTATTAAGAATATGTGTATACACTTTAAGTAAATAAATATTGGTTAGATTAGATATGGATAACTGATAAAAATGAGTGCTTTTGTTGCTTCTTATATAACGTTATCGACTGAAACATCTTGATAAAGTCCATGAAACCATGCGTTTTTAAACAATGAAGAGAACTGTAGCAGGACTTGACAACATCTGACTCTTTTGGCAACCAATACAAACCGGCTTGGGTCACATTGCAATTTTGACAAAGATAGTAAACTTTAATACCTAGCACAGGCTGTTGAGCTCGCGTATGTTCACTGCAAAAACCTAGCAAGACACGAGGATTTCATCCATACCACTCATGTACGGTTGTCTGTCTCCAAGATGAACTGATATTTTGATTGACGCAGGTAGCAATTTCTGAAAAAGGCAGCCACCATGAGCAGAATCCTTTTGGCTCTCCTCACGGGCCACACCATCTGCAATCTCATTCTAACAGTCATCCACTTGCGACGGTACCCAATGAAAAAATATCTTAGCATTGGCACTCAAGCAATTAAAAAGCTGGACAATACTTCGCTGCTGTTCTGCCAAAATGCCTCCCTCATTCATACAGATTCTGAATAAAGCTCCGGCCGTCACTCATTATCCAAATATATGTATTGATACTCACAGTACTGCAAAACTTCAAAGCCTAATCAACATCAAACAATTTTGCCCCAAACACTAACCAGTAGTCATTTCTCATATAAATCCCAATACCATTTCCCTTTTTGTTGAAAATTTCAATTGCCCCTTCACCTATATGTTGCCGTCCGCTCTATCTGTAACATATCACATGGAATGATTTGAAACACTTATCAAAATGTGGGTTTAAACATATAAGTATATACAGACAAATTTTAAAAATAATTTTACATAAAAATATTTATAATAATAATAATTATTATTATTATAACTAGTTTAGAAAATTTATTTTTAGAAGTGCAAAACACCATCAACGGTAACGATGACCGTAATTAAGGTATCCGAATACGTTGAAAATGACCAAATTCAGTCAAGAAAGATATTTTTGTTTTTTATTTTATTGAATAGAACTATCTTTTGACTTTACGAAACATACTTTGTTTTGTTTCTACACTACCTAGAGACCAAGTTACAATCAATTTTATAAAGTTAGAAAAACCGGAAATGGGTTTCTGATCTACCAGAAGTGGGCATTTAACTGGCTCAAAATCTATCATGGCGAGTCTGATAACTCAACATATTACGAATGTATTTCTATAAAACTTTTTGAACCTGATATTTACGTTATTTTCTAGAGAATGTACTAAAATATTTCTTATTGTATGAATACTTTTTGAGTTATGGCTTCTTATTTAAATAACGGTCTCATAAAAAATGTAACATTTCTTTTAATGTTTACTCAATCAGCTCTAAAATTTTCAAATTTTAATAAAAAAGTAAAATTTTAGTACATTTTCTATATAAATGCACCTTATTTGTTTTCGTAATACTTTTACTAATATATGTTTATTACTTTTTTCTCTAACTGCTTTCAAGTTTTTCAAAAATATTGCTAAAATTTCACTTATAATTGTGATTTTTGTAAAATTCAGGTAATTTATTTTAAATTTTGATAGTTAAATAGTCATATTTATTGGTATTGAGTCCTAAAAGAGCATTTATAATGTTTTAGTATGCTATTTTGTTACAAAGTACTCCGTACGTGTTCGGTACCTTAATGATCCGACATTCATGAAAACATAGATTTCCTTCTTCTTTTTCTCATCAAATTACTTTAAATTCATTCACAGGTTTGGACATTTCAACCACATTAAAATAAGAATTTTTTTTTAAAAAAAAATTGTTATAATTTTACTTTTTGTTAACAAAATGTTACAATATCAGAAATTTTCATTTTCTAAAAAAAAAAAATAATAATAATGATAGTAACTTAAAATTGAAGCCGTATCAGAATAAAATACGATTTTAATACTCGCCTTAAATCAACGGAATCGTTTTTTGTTCACTTCATATTAATATTGAACTGATAAACTCATACTCAAAAAAACAGTAAAAAAATAAATTGAATGAACAATTAGCATTAATTAATGAAATAGATTGTTAATTACAAGTACTTAATTAAATTTTACGTTATTCTATAAAGGATTATCATCAATCGAAAAAAACTCAAGGGCTTTAGGGGGAGGGGACCGGAACATTAGGACACCCCCTTTTGTGCACCACTGCCCGAATGTGATAGTCCAGTTCTCCTGCTCCTCTCTACTCAACATGGTTCCCTCGACGCTATTAAAATCATGTGTTATCGTTTGCGTGGCATTCGAAATCTTGGCTTTTTATACACAAGACTAAGTTTCCCTACCTCCTTTAACGCGTGATGTAGCAGAGCTTCGAACAAAGTAACACATGTTGGCAAAAAAGTAAATAGGAAATAGTAAGAAATATAGTATAGCTTTGCCGTGTAGCCAATGCTCCAGACATAAATCACTTGTAAAGTATGAAAATAAAACTTGAATTGTTTCTGTATCCTAAAAAATATTCTTTTTTAACTGTATAGTCTTAGTTTTTACTATAGAGCTTTGAACCCAGATTAGGAATTACTAATAAACCTGTATTATACACTTAATGTCTTATTCGATGGTGAAAATTAAATGAAATAAGTAGGAAAGGGGTAAGGTGCAGCAAAAGGCAAGACAAAATATGCATCTTTAGTGAAGATAAAATTGTTATCAAGATTATGTAATAGCTTTCTAAAAAAAATAATACATTTTTTTAAACAAAAGTTGAAGTTATCCTTATTACGGAAAATACATTTAAACTGTTCGAAATTCAGAATTATTGTACTATTTTGTGAACTGATTTTGTCTCCCACCAATAAAAAAAGAAAAAAAAAACGGTAAAATATGGCGAAGTTATATCCTTAATCTAGTTTGGGGGAAGGAAATTAGAAGAGTAATAATGGGAATTTTATGTCCTCCAATACGTAATAGGCACTGCTAGGAAAAAATGAGTTAATGGTGGTTCTAAATAAAGGAATTCTCCTTAGAAAGGAAATAGTCCGTGAAGCAGTTCTGTTATTATCTTAAAGTCGAAAGAGGGAATCATTATTTTTTTGAAACTTCACACTATTTTTTCTTTTTGTTTATTGATTAAATTCGTATGTGAAGCGGAATAAAAAAAAAGAAATATACTAGCTATTTTTATTTTTCCCAGCTTTTGATATTTTTTTACTCTCAAATTTCTCCCCAAATATCAC
>BMAO01035342.1:0-41437 GCA_019973975.1 Trichonephila clavata | reverse complement strand
TGACTAGCCTGTTTTAGGGCATCTTAATTATGCAATTATACCGAAGTTCAACCAATTGTTTATAAAACCTTCGACAATGTTGGTACTGCATAGTTGGTCACATATCCAAAGAACTGCAATTTCAGACAAACGAGAATAGCTTCCGAATTGTTATAAGTACCATAAAATGATACCTGCGAATTAGAACTCGTACCAATGACCGAAGTTTATTTCAATAGACCTCGAAAATTTAAGTTTAAAAGTACACGAAGAAAAACAGAATTCGCGTATGAAATTTCGATTGCACTCTATTGGTGCTTTGGAAATAATTGCAATTTCTATACATTAAGATAAATATTCAAACTCTCCCTTTGGACTCGTAAAAAGATTTCACTTACTTCAAGCATAGCTCTAAACTTTGGCACTTCACTCAATTCCGTTAAAAAACTATACATACAAGACTTAACACAAAAGTAGAAGCCAGCCTCTCCACCAGGTTTCAACAAGCGATAGACGTTTTGAAATACTGCTTCTTTGGCAACGATTTGTTGAAGAGTATGCGCCGAGATAATTTTATCCATCTTGCCTTCATACGATTTAAGAGAATCCCTAAAGAGAAAATAAGATTTATTCACATAAATTATATCGGAGTTTAACAACAAGCTAATGCTCTATATTAGCCAGTTTTAAATCTTAAAAGCAATTTATACCACATGTGTTGTACGACAAAAATTCACGACATTTTCCCTATAGTTTTAAAGAACTTCGAATAATTTGTGATTCTTCCATTTACACGCAATTCCCCTACCTCTGCACAGAGGATCATCAGGTTCAGTAAAGGGCGGAAGCAACTGTCTAACTCCTTGTACGAGGATTTGGTTTATGGAAGGGAATGAATATTAACGACGCATTGTTCAGCTACACGAGGGCTTCTGGCGATGGACGGCGTCATTTTGAATTATGGTCAATTGACGCGGATGACACCCGAGCTGGCAACCCCCTCTTTCGTAACTACAACACCAACGGGAGGACGTTTGAGCTCTCGACAGATTTAACGTACATCGCACCCCTACACGGTAGATCTTCAGTGGTACTAGGGCTCGAACTCGTGACACGCTAACCATGATCCGATACCTTGACCACTGCGGCAACTTGGTTTATGCGAGTTACTATATTGGATATGGTTTTGAATGATTGTGAATCAACAAAAAATACCCTTGCATCTACAATCCGAAGAAGCATCTCTTCGCGTAAAATATATACTATCCATCTCATTTAAATTAGAAATTTGGCCTTAATATATTGGTAGCCGCCCATCCGGTATAGTGGTCAGTGAAGCTGACTGCGGTGCCGCAGGGACTGGGTTCGAATCCCGGAGAAGGCATGGATGTTTGTGTTGTAATCCTTTCTTCTGTCTGTGTTGTTTACCCCCGTGTTATACGTTCGGTGGTGTGCACGGGGTTTATAAATGTTAATATATATATATATATTGGTAAACAAAACAGCAGCCCTTGGGAAGCGGTTCACCAAGACGGCGAGCTTCCTAACCTTGAACCGAATTGTTTCCCCATGCGCGATCAAAGATTAGTATTATTTTTCACCATTTAGGAGAACAATTTTACTAGGCAAACAAAGTGTTTCTACCAGATCAGCATTAAAGGATGAGGCTCAGTTCAATTCACGTTTTCCCATTGCTTGCATATATTCATACAGCACCAGAGGAGATACATCTTGAACTTGTTTGTAATTGGATAACAGTATGAAGGAAATTTTAATGCTATGACAAACTTTTACAAATATTTGTTTCCGAAAAATTTCGAAAAATGAAGAAATTTGCTGCAGATTGTTCTTTATACTCTAGTCACCATTTGTGAACAAATTCTCTTGCATGAAGATCAACAAGATTAAAGATACGTGCTAGTACAAAAAGATAAGACTAGAGTCAAGATGTGAATTTCAACAAGCAATTTCCCTCCCGATTTCAAAAAAAATTGCAGAGAAGTACGATAGGGTAAAATTAAATGTGCATGCAGCTATAGATTGTACGAAATTATCACAGAAAAGAAAGGGAGTAAAAATTACCCCCCCTCCCTTTATATATTTATCGTATTTTTTATTATGAATGTAATCATTTTAAGGTGTAGTCCTCTGGTATGCGGCTGCCGAAAACCAAATGCAATTTCTACATACGTTAGATGCAATTTTATACATTAATAGAATAAGATTTAATGGAGAGCAATAGTTTGATTATATGATAAAGGTAGTAGCGGAATAAGCAAGAGTCATTGATGTCTCAACTCAAGCGGTACTGGCGACGGACAACGTAGTTTTTAACCTCGATCAAGTGACGAGGAGGGAGATTGAGCGGCACCCCACTAAATTGACGATACATTTAATGGGCATCGGACTTTCTATAAAGTGTGTTTTCAGGGGCATCAAGACTTGAACTTGAAATTGGACAACGATCACCTAGCTCGTGATCATTAGCAATAGGGAAACTTTGTTAAGTTAGTAGAAAGCCCTCTCATTGACCAACCAATATAGCCATCGTCACGGACGAATAAATTAGAACAAGCAATAAATCGACAAACCTGTATAGTATGTCGCCGATGCAAAATTCAATTCTTCTATCAATGAAGTGTGCCTTTTGAAACACAGTGCTGTCTTTGTCCACCGCAATTAAAGCTCTCACTTCAGGAAACTGTAACAGTATAGCTTTGCAACAGTTCAACTCGGCACCGCAACCAATATCCATTATGACATCTTGCGATAAATCTTTCCAGTGGAATTCGTCTGCACACCTTTTTATAAATTTCTTACTGTAGTCGTATCGTACCTATTGAAAAACATGAACCAAGTAAATTACTACAAGAGCCGAGCAAGTATCTTATACCGCTTGAAAGTATTTAAATTAAAAATTAATTTTAAAATAAAAATAGTTCCGCGAAATATCAAAAGCTGGTGTAAGCTTGGATATAAAACAATGAAGTAACACAAATAGAAAGTTTAAAACAAATAAAGTAATCATAAATTGTCGAGGGAAAAATCTGGAACATATCTAGTCATTGATTGACGACAGTTGATCGTTTGCACATTAGCGTATCACTTGGAAGCTATGCGAGGGCAATTGGTGACAGACCTCGTAATGTTCTCAATTTTTGTGGTCGACAACTGAGCTAGAACGCAACGCCTCAAACTTTCCACCACGAAGATTTGGAACTTAGAATTTACGTGCATTAACCCCTCTATGCAATGACTCTTCAGTAGCATCAGGGTTCGAACCTACAACTCGACACTCCGGCCACGAGTTTGCGATCATTACCACTCGACTACTAAGCTTTCAGATGAATCCAGAAGTCTTGCGACTGTTGCCTGGTGAACGCTTCAGTTTTGTAATAGTTTGATGTAAAATGTTTATACCTTAATCAAGATAGTCTTCTCCGGCGAGGGAAGGTACCCCCTCCACGTACCCCGTTTTGGTTTATTTTCTTTTATCTTGATTTTCGAATTCATCAACTATACACGCCATTTTTAAATGCACGCTCCTCAGAAACTGTACTTTGTATGTAGAATTACCTTCATCGGGCTCTTACATCCGTCAATGTCACTTGCGCTTTAGCACCAGACGATTTCATCAAATGCCATACTATCTGGTACATTGTGCATCTACATCCTCGGTATCTGCAGGTTTCCACCCCAATTAGAGAAGGATTCCCACTATTACAACGTCAGTTTAACTTAAAATTTGCATCTTCCAAAGCATGGCTTTGACAAATACCAGATAGTACGTGCTTCTTACTATATATTTTAAGCTTAAACAATTTTTTTATTATAAGATGAAGAATATTTAAATTGCTATAAAGATTAACATCTTTTAGACATTAATTCATCCATAAAATATATACATAAAAACAATCCTCTCTATTAAAGTTTTGTGCCAACATTGTCAATTGCCATGAAAAATACGAAAATGCGCAATATTAAAACCAGAACGAATCTACTTCCTGTTACCTTGGTAATAAGCATGGTCAAAAGTAATGTTCTAAAAGTGTAGAATTATAATATAAAAGTTATGATTTTTAATACATGTATATTTATATTTGGACATTCATATATTCTCCAATTTGGTCATATTCCTCTATGCGTGAGTATATTATACTCTGTTCAAAAGGCAAGAATCTGTTGTACGTTTTGTTTAGTATGCCGATTAGTAGTTGACCGCTGACACTAATCAGGGTTGTCAATTTAGAGAAATTTTCTTATTTGTTTTGGGGAAAAGCTTTGGATATCATCACGGCAAATATTTATATGAATAAAGTTTTTATAAATGACGTTAGTTAAACAATAGAGAGGTTAGACTTACCACAGTTTCCATTAGAAATGTCAATTCTATGCATGTTTGTTCATAATAAATTCAATGATGAATATTCCAATTTTTAATTTAGGGTTTTGCAACAGTTGCCATACAATTAATTTAGGATCATTTTCACAAAATTTCCCCTTTTCCTTTTTTAAAATCTATAAAAGCATTTTGCAAGTCATTTTAGCACTGTATTGCACGTGTTACAAGCAAATTTTATCAGATGTACAAGATTTAAAAAATAGTTTAAAAATATCGAAAAAAGGAAAATAGTCAATTTTATAAAATTTATTTCCCCGAAAACCAGAAGGGAGAGAAACTAACATCAACTGGAGTTTGGATTGTGCTGACCTTTGAAACAATCTACTATAATATGATTTTTCAATTTCAAAGGCAAATTAATAAAGCATAATTTATTGATGAATAAGACATTTAAAATCAATTGCCCCGCATTCAAAGGGTCATCTTGAATTTTATAAACGTTATAATACAAAAAGAGGCTTCGATTTTGCTAAGCAAAGATAAAACAAATACGAAGTAGTTGCACCACGCAAATAATGGTCAAACCCTCTTTCTCCATGTGTACAATAAGACTTTTGACATTTATAAATTCAATTCTGCACTCATATTAAAGCAACTATTAAATTATAAAAAAGTAGTTCATACTTACGGAAGCTTGTAAGGAAAGAGATGCCTCCGCCATATTCTCAAAACAAGTGACTATGCTCTTTCTTGGTGCTTAAAATTAGTACTACAACTGTGTGTGCAGTTCATAAAAAGTTATCTAATTTATACTCGTGACTAGGCATTACGTCTTACAATTTTCTAGTGATTTGATTAGCCTCTATTTGGCAGCCGCGGTAGCCTAGTGGTCAAGGTAACGAACTCGTGGCTGATGTTTCAGAGCGAAGATCCCATGAAAAATCGCCAAGTTGAGGGGACTGATGCATGTGAAAACGTCGAGGCTCAAACATCCTCCCGTTGGTGTTGGGTGGAATTTAGGAGAGGAAGAATGCTAGGTCAGATGTCGTCCTCGTCACTTGATCATGATTGAAAATTACGAGGCCAACAGCCTTCGTGCAGCTTAATAGTGCAACGTTAATATAACTCTCATCCACTCCAGCCTCTATTTGATTAGGCTGTGCTAAAATCATATTAGAACAGTGCTACTGAAACTTTCAATATTTGCGACCCAGTATTCAATCATAATTTTCATCTTGCCTCCCCACCGCAAACAATTACAATGTATATAAGTTCACACAGTACAGTGATAACACTATAAAATTGGAGACTTGGCTATCGCCTTATGCTCCGACAGAATTTGATGAATAATGTATATGATTCAATAATATTATACTTTGACGCTAAAGCTGCATTACAAATTTAACCTCTTAAGTTTCTCTGCAGTATATAAATCGCTTGCTCAGCCAATGCATTAATTGCCCGGAACGTACATATACGTCTTTCCGAATTATGATCTTTTCTGAGCACTTCTATCCGTAAAATTATTCTGAAGGTTGCGGAATGCAATGACCTCCTTGATAGTGTGTTTGCGAAGGATTTACTTATTTCGGAAGATTTGCTTATTTCTTCCTTTTCTCCCCCCCCCCCCTCCTTTTCCAATACACAACATACGCGCGCCTACGTGGAAAGCGGTGGCATTTGAGTGCGAATCGTGTGACTTTTAATCGGCAGTTTTGCGATTTTTTCAACCGAAAAAACTATCAAACTAAATGACAAATGTTGTATATAATTTAAAATATGACAAGCATATGGGAGCATAGGTAATTACTAAACTTGTTACTAGTTTAATCTTGTAAAATTAGTTATCAAATACAGTGCGCAGTACTGAGTGTCTGCGGTAGCCACGTGGTCTAGGTAAAGGACTCGTGGCTGTGGCGTGTCATGAGTTCTAGACTAGTACCGCTGAAGACCCGCCATGCAGGGGAGCGATGCACGTTAAATCTGTCGAGAGCTCAAACGTCCTCCGGTTGGTGTGGTGGGGTAGTTAGGAGAGGTGGTGTCAGCTTAGGTGGCATCCTCGTCACTTTACCGTGGTTCAAAATTACAAGGTCTGTCGCCAAAAGCCCTCGTGTAGCTGAACTCTCGCTTGCGCAGTACTGATACATATATTAGTGCATTATATCAGTGTAAATGTGTACTTTATTATTTTTTTTTGTGTCAGAATGTATTCTGTTTATTTACTTTCAGTAAATTGATAATTTTTTAAAATAATTTTTTATTTTCGACTTTTCAACAAGGTTGCACCCCTCTCTTAGAGTTATCACACCCCCTTGAGGGACGTGCACCACAGTTTGAAAAACGCTGCATTAAAACCAGACAACAGATCCCTTGAATCTTAACCATACTCCAATGACGAGGGTGAGATTTTAGTTAGTATCCAAATTAAATACTCATACCAGGCCTAAGTTAAGTAGTATTACCATACTCTAATGGATTCGAGTCCTGATGCCATTGAATACCCATTGCATAGAATAGCGATCTGATGCACTTTAAATCTGTCGAAGCTCGAAGTTATCTCATTGGCATGGTGTGGAATTTGGAAGAGTAAGGTGCCATCCCAGGTGTCGTCATTGTCATTTAATTGTAATTCAGAGTTATGAGATACGATGTTAAAATAAATAATCAATCGGCAACTTTTTTTCCTTGTTGCTGTTATATCTGATAAAAGTTGTAAATAGTATTGGAATTCAATGAGACCCTACTTATCTTAAATCCCCGGTGCTATTCAACCCGTTTTAGCAATGAACATTGTACACCGATAGATTTCCCACAAGAGCGCATAATACCAATTAACAAGTAATATATACAAAGTCAATTTCTACTTAAGTCAAAAAAGAAAATTTTATTTTAGTTTCTTTTTTATTAAATAATTACATTTATTTGTATATATATATACGACAGAATCGCAATATTTAAGTGGCCAAATAGAAAGTGATTTTCCTTGCTATTTTCCTTTCTATATATGGTGTTGGATTTTTGTTTGTTAGTTACTATTTTTATTCACTCATTAAATTTAATTGTCGTAATAAAATAGTACAGCAAGAAAAAAAATCACATTCTCAGAACTTAGGCCCTCCCAGCTGGGATTCGAACACCCGACCTTTGGATTAGACGTCCAACGCGCTATCCATTGCCTCCAGGGACACAACGTACAATTTTCCTTTCTATAGATGCTGTTGTACTATTATTTTTGTGTGTTTGTTACTATTAGTCCATTAATTATTCAAATATTAATTAATTAATATTTTTAAAAAACTGTATTAACATCAAGTGTCATCCACTACAACTTTAAAAATACATTTGAACTTGAGTGTGGATGAATTAAAAGTATTTTATTGACGATTGAAAATTTGAACAAGAAGGGAGAGTGTGAACTTTTATAGTAGGAATAAAAAAAAAAGGGCTGGGATAGGAAATATTTTTGTTTTGTTTTACATTGTACAAGAGCTGTGGTAGGGTTTGCAGCCCCGGGATCTCGAATTTTTTTCCAATCCCGAAATCCCGGGATTTAATTTTTGTCTAAATTATATTTAAAAAAATTTTTCTCATTAAAATTTTCTAAGAATTTAATTTTTCAAAAAATTATATATTTTTTTATGAAACATGTACGTAGAATTTTTTTGTGTAATTATAAGTGTAGTATAGGTAAAAAAAAAAACATATATGCACAGCTCTCATTTCTCGTGTGGGAGAATGTC
The DNA here is from genome assembly GCA_019973975.1 of Trichonephila clavata. Classification (NCBI taxonomy): domain Eukaryota; kingdom Metazoa; phylum Arthropoda; class Arachnida; order Araneae; family Nephilidae; genus Trichonephila; species Trichonephila clavata. The sequence continues at coordinate 33,376 of BMAO01035342.1, read as the reverse complement.
TTACAGATCTAACTGGCTTACTGCAATGTTTACACAATAATATAAGCAACATCTCAAGAATAGATTTTGTCACAGTTTCTTCTACAATTAAACGCCGTTAATTAATAGCGGATCTGCTTAAAAAACTTGAGACACTTCAAATCCCATTGCATTACTAACAGCTCATGCAACTGGATCTTCAATTTCAAATGAGGTAACACTTGAAACGGATTCACATTCTGATTCAATCACTGGATCAATTTACATACAAAAACCATTAAGTGTAGCAGAAGAACTAAATAAAGTTATCAAAGAGGTATATGCACTAATGCAATCTATTAGATTTGAGACACTGTCTTCAAAAATTCAAAAAGAAATGTCTCTTTTTTTAAAAAAATAAAGGGAGACCTGGTGACTACCTGAAAAGAACATCCTATTTAATGATAATACCTACTAGTAAAGAATCCGAACGAGCATTTTCTTCGGCAGGACAATGTGTAACAAAAATTAGAAGCCGTTACAACAATGAAACGCTGTAGGAACTGTGTTTTTGTCAGCTTATTTACAGAAACACAAGAAATGAAGAAATGCTTTTCTTAAAAATTTCATTATGTACTATTTTTATGTTTTTTTATGTTAAATTAAATGTTTTTATTAATTTCATTAAAATAATATTAAATCAATTTTTAATTTTATTTTCAATTTTATTATGCAATTTCAACTATGCTAATATGTAAGCATTTTTAATAAATAGAGATCAATCCTTATCCCGGGGATTTGTGTAATGTAATTTCGAAGTCCCGGGATTGAAAATATGACACGGGATTGCAAACCCTAATCTGTGGGGTGGGCAAATTGTTTTGGCTCACATACCACATGGGGGAGTGGAAGATACCAGGGGGCCGCACCCTATTAAAATGATTGCATTACTTATAAAAAATTATACATTAAGTTAAATAAAATAGTGACAGTTTTATTCCCTTTATTTCCCTTAATTTCCCTTAATTTCATATTTTTTACAGCTGTGTGTGGGGGAACACATTTAAGTTTAGACTCAGTTTAATAAAGCAAATGCACCCTACCAAACTTTTCTACATCTTTTTAAAATCTGGAGTGAGTGAGGGAATATTTATATCGCACTATTTCAGCTACACGAGGGCTTTCGGTGACGGAACTCGCAATTTTGAATGATGGTCAAGTAATGATGATGACACCTGAGCTGGAACCCCCTCTACTAGTTTCAACACCACACCTATGAGAGAACGTTTAAGCCTCAATATATTTAACGTGCACCAGCCCTTCTGCACAGCAGGTCTTCAGCGACACTAGACTCGTAAATCTCAACCCAGACCCTTTTCGATCATGAAACTCCAGCCACGAGTTCGTTACCTTGACCACTGGGCTACCGTGGACATGAATCAGGAGTGAGATTGCTTGTTTAAATTCTCATCACATCCAGTAAGAAAAAATTATAAAGATATACGTTCTTGCAAGATAAAATTTGTTCACAAATATATGTCGACTAAAATATAAAGAACAATTTTTTCATATATGGAAATTTTTCTGCTGACAAAGATTTGAAAAAGTCAATGTCACAGTTAGTCACGGAATGTGAAGTCAATGTCACAGTTGTCACGGAATGTGAAGTCAATGTCACAGTTGGTCACGGAATGTGAAGTCAATGTCACAGTTGGTCACGGAATGTGAAGTCAATGTCACAGTTAGTCTCGGAATGTGAAGTCAATGTCACAGTTAGTCTCGGAATGTGAAGCAATGTCAGTTGTTCGGTGAAGGTGTGGTAGTTTGGAGAGGGGGGTGCCAGCTTAGGTGTCGTCCGCGTCACTTGACCATGGTTCAAAATTACGCGGACCGTCGCCAAAAGCCCTCGTGTTGCTAATCAGTGCGACGTTAATATTCTCTCACTCACTCACTCGGAATGTGAAGTCAATGTCACAGATTTTGTTCACACTGTGATCTGACTTCAAGTCGGTGGCTATGGTAGCCTAGTGGACAAGGCAACGGACTTGTAGCTGGCAGGTCACGAGTTCAAACCTGGTACCGCAGAAGACCCACCGTGCAGAGGATGCCAATAGACGTTAAATATGTCGAGGCTCAAACGTCCTCTCGTTGGTATGGTGTGGAAGTTAGGAGATGGAAGTACCAGTTCAGATGTCATACTCGTCAACTGACGATGGTTCAAAATTGCAAGGTCTCAGTCGCTAAAGGCCCTCGCGTAGATGAAAATTGCGACGTTAATATTCACTCACACACTTCAAGTCGACAAGTTCAAGCTATAACTCCACATGTATTGTATAAAAACAGTAATGGAGTAAAAGAGCACATTGAATTTAGGACAGCGTTTCTCAAACTGTAGGGCGCCCCCTAGGGGGGCATGATAACTCTACGAGGGGGCACGAGCATATTGAAAAGACGAAAACAAAAGATTATTTAAAAAAATTATTACTTTACTGAAAGTAAACAAAATTCATTACGCTGTAATAAGAAATAAATACCCATTTACACTGATAGAATACACTTATAAATGTATCAGTACTGCACAATGAATCGTGGCCGCGGTAGCCAAGTGGTCTAGGCATTGGATCATGGCTAGCGTGTCATGAGTTCGATCCCAGTACCACTAAAGACCCGCCGTGTAGGAGCGAAGCACGTTAAATCTGTCGAGAGCTCAAACGTCCTCCCGTTGGCGTCGTAGTTAGGAGAGGGGGGTACCAGCTCAGGTGTCGTCCGCGTCACTTGACCATGGTTCAAAATTACGCGGACCGTCGCCAAAAGCCCTCGTGTTGCTAAACAGTGTGACGTTAATATTCACTTATTTACTGCACAATGAATCTGATAATTAATTTAGTAACACTAAATTAATAATTACCTTTTGACTACCATGGGCAAATTTGTATACAAAACTTTACACTTATCTTCAAAATTTGTACTGTTTATTAATAAATCCCTTAACTGCTGATGAAAAAGATACTTGATTCAGTCCCCAATACCACCGTTTTCCGTGTATGTGATGTAGTCTGTGTGTGTGGGGGGGGGGTAAGAAAAGGAATAAATAAGTAAACTCTCTGATACAAGTAAATCCTTCGCAAACAGTCTCTCAAGGTTTTTTTATAGCATTTCAAAGCCTTAGGAATAATTTTATGAATAGCAGTGCAGAAAAGATCGTACTTCGGAAAGACGTAAATATCCGTTCACGGCAGTTAACACTTCGACTGAACGAGACGTTTATATACGCCAGAGACACTCAATAGGTTAAAGTCGTATTGTAACTTTAACGCCAAAGTATAGCATTATTGAATTCGATGTATTGTTATTGTATGGAGGGGGGCGATGAAAATTAGGATTAAATATTGGTTCGCAATATTGAAAGTTTGAGAAGCACTGATTTAGGATCAACTTTCTTAAAATGGGGAAATCATGTGACCTCGTCCTCTAAACTCTGCAGATGATCTCTGAGTAGAAATACTTTTGGGTTCCTTGTTTCTTAATAGTGGGAAATGAAAAAAAAATTTTTGATCGCGCATGGGTAAAAAATCTCAAATAGGATTTTCTAACTACGGTACTCTTTTTTCAAACCCCTGTACTAGAGATAAGAAAACCTCAAATAGGATTTTCTGACTACGGGACTCTTTTTTCAAACCCCTGTACTAGAGATAAAAAAAACTCAAATAGGATTTTCTGACTACGGGACTCCTTTTTTCAAACCCCTGTACTAGAGATAAGAAATACAGGGTGATTCATAAAGAAGTATACAGTTTCAATGCACTTTGGATCAAGAACAATGCAAGATATTACATGTTACCTGTAACAGAATTGTTTGGGATTATTCCAAGTTTTGTTAAAGGCAGCCACAAATGTTCTATGTACGAACTGTTAGACACACGAGACACATCGATCCTGTAATTCATTACCGCTCAAACACGAGTTAAGACATCTGAATCAAGTTCATCGATAGGGGCTTGATACGCTGTTTCAGCTTCGCTAAATCAACATTAAAGGGAGCGCCGAATACTTTGTCCTTTACTTACCCCCACAGGAAGAAATCACAAGGTGTTTATTCATGACTTCTGGCTTCCCATTGGGTGAGAGGCATGTAGTAGTCCTTGGTTCATCCAATCCATCGGTGAGGGTAATTTTCCTCTAAATAATTTTGTGACGGATCTATACGCGTTCTTCGACTAATCCTCTTGGGCAATTCTTTGGGGCCAGCAAATTTTAACCAATCTTCTCCTGAAACAAGGAAAGGTGATATCCAGATTAAGCTTAGTATATATATGCCTACTTCACGAGTTAAAGAGTCAGTGATTTGAGAGGGGATTAGAAGTGAAGAGAATAGTGAATAGTTCGTGAATTGGCAGTGATGAGAATAGGTAATCAAAAAGTAAGAAAGTGATAAGTTTAGTTTAGCAGATGTAACAAGATATGTACAAGGTGCAGATTCCCAGATTTGGTTTAAAAGTCCTTGTAAAAGATTATAGCCAGGAAGATAGAATTAATTGCAATTGATTAGAAGACTGCCTAAAGTCAGGTACTGTCACATTATATTAAGTTTGGGTTTAGAGTGTTAAAGCAGTAGTTAGGACATTAAATACGTAAGCTCTGTGTAAAGTAATATTAAGGAAGAGCCGCTGTATTGAATATATTCTCCCCAAACGCGAATCTCGTCTCTGATTTCTTTTGCATGACTAAATTATGCTATTTAAAGTGTTATTTGTGTTTCAGTTGATTATAGTAATAAATAAAATAATGGAAATTGATCATGGCGTGTGATCTTTTAATTCCTTCCGCACCTTTAGCTTGGTCACAGGATAGAAGGGATATAAACTCGTTTCAATGGCCGAGTGATGAGGTAGTGCACCATCCAATTGGAGAATTAAATTGTTCAGCGTTGTCTTGTAACTGTAGAATCAACCAAAGAGTTAGCATATTCAAAAAATGACTCCTGTGACAGTTTGTTCGAGAAAAAAGAAGAGGTCGAACACTTTCTTTCTGGACACAAATCAGATTTTTTTGAAGAATCTCACACGTGTTGCACTGTGGCTATTGTCTGCACTTTCGTCAGGGGCAAGACACAGCATTTAAGAGTACATCTAACTTACTGTTCTTTGAGGTGGTGCGTGTCTTTGACTGTTACTGCTCCATACCATTAGAAAAGAGTATACTTCTTTATGAATCACCCTGTATTTTACATTCATTAAAAGATAAAAGTGTATAGCAGAACTATAACCCATGGGATAGACTTTACTAACTTTTCGAGACTCGAGTTTCAAGTTGCCACAAAAGGACTTATTAAAATACGTTAACAAAATCTTTATAACACAAAGGTAATAATTTCCTTTTCTAACTTTCCACCCTGAGGAATTTGAAGGTCTAATTACATTTATCACATGATAGATGGCTTAATTTTGTATGGTAGCCTTCGAAAAAAATAGAAATTTCTTGAATTCATAATACGATGATTAACCAGACATAGATGGCCGCAGTTATTCAATCTTATCAGAACAAGAAAGTGAACTAATTACCTTCGATGTGGGACTTGAGGCTATTATATCTAAGAACAATTATGGGGATTTTTGGATTCTCTCTGATAGCCGTAGTTCACTTCAACACCTTTACTAATGGTTTATTGTTAGCGACAAAACCAGGGTCTCGATCTGACACAAACTGAAACATATATCGCAGGTCCAGATATCCATTTTCAGTGGAACCCATATAAAGTCGAACTTTACGGCAATGAAATGGTGGACCAATTAGCAAAGACGAGCTGTAACCTTCCAACTCTCTTTTCTTCTACCCCCTCACCAATCTGGAATTACACTAGCTGGAAAAATATTATAATTTTGTTGAATGGAGGGTGCTTTCTAATCATCATTGGTATGCAGATAATAGACCCAGTTTGACCCTAGCCTTAAGTGTGAAAGTTGCTCACAAATAAATGATCAAATTTTCGAAGAAAAAAAAAACAATTATTAAGTGTCCGAAATCAGTATTTGGTGTAACCACCACGCGCTGCAACAAGTGGTACTATACGACGTGGCATGAACTCGAACAGATTTTGAATGTCTGCCTGTGGAAGAGAAATACCATATTGCTTGTATGCGCAGCAAAAGTTCGTCTTTTGAAGCCACAGGTGCTGATCACGAGCGAGAGGCTGACCAACCAAATCCCACACGTCCTCAATAGGCGACATATCCGGCGAATAAGCAGGCGAAGGAAGAAGTTGCATGTGTTGAGCTGAGCAGAAGTCTCGAACAGTCTTTGCAACATGTGGCCATGCATAATCCTGCTGAAAGATAGCTCCAGGGATGCCTTGAAGAAAGGGAACGACTTCGGGCTGTAGCACTTCACGGACGTACCTGATGCTATTGAGATTACCTTCAATTCGTAGCAAATTGGATCGTCCATGATATGAAATCTCACTCCAAACCATAACTTCAGGTGTTATACCACCATGTCTGTCGTTCGATAACACACTCTGGAAGGCAACGTTCACCGGCATAGCGTCTAACACGAATGCGGCCATCATAGTCCCACAAATTGAAGCGTGATTCATCTAAAAAGACAACTTGGTGCCAATCAGCTTGTCAGGCTCTGTTCTCATGAGCCCATTGCAGACGTAGACCAACATGCTGCCAACTGCCTGAAGGAAGCTGTACGATCATTCTCCACCACGGGAAGCAGGTGCCGATCGTCACGCGCTGACGTTACCTTCCGTCGTCCACTGCTAGGTTCTCGAGTTGTTCGGCGCTGATCGGTCCACTGCTTCTAAACTCACATCACTGAGGAACTGTTTCGCTGCACAGGAGTTCCTATTGCGCGTTAGGAAAATCCTCCTTCTCGAAGGCCGATAATCCTCCTCCCTTCAAACTCCGTAAGTTGCTGGAATTTCTCCTTATTTCGTCGTGGAGGCATACTTAGATCTCACTAAACGTTTGCCGCTAACAAATAATCAGTAACTATTTTCAACGTCCCACTACACCCCTCTATTTATACGCTTGCAGCAACAGTTCGGAGGAGGCTGTGTGCGCCACGTATGCGCGGTGGCTCTGAAACTTTACTATTTTTACGTAACATCCTATAATTAATATTTGCTGCAAAGTTCATTTAATTCTGATGATTCCTTCATGGTGTTGCATTTTTTATAAACAGCAGTGTGATATATTTAAAGTAGATCAACATGTTACAGGTACTTTATGAAAAGCAATTAAAAAAATAGAGCATCTATTATTGAGAAATTTTAATTTAATTTTTTAATATAATTTATTCCTTAATAATATTAAACTGTAATCGAAGTATCACCTACTCATGCCTTATATTTAGTAACTGGGATATGTGCTTGCTCTTTTTCCCACAAACTGTCCAATACTAAGTCTATTGAGATTAAACGCATGATATAACATATTCTGTGTTTAATTTGTTTTTGTATCCACTGACATTGAAAAATATATTTCTATTACATACTATGCTCTAAATGGCATAAAAATGTTTAAATGCTGTGTGAGAAATACTATGTATTTTGCCCGAATTTACAACCTAAAATTTAGAAACTGTTCTTGCTTAAATTTAGATTTTAGCATCGAATCTCTGTTGATAAATTGTTTCCTTTCTTTCATTATAGGTGTTTTTTTTCACAAATGCAAAAAATGCATTTTCCATTAGAAAACTATTTAGTTTTGTAAGACATTGTGCTAACTAACGAGTATAAAATTATCCGGGGGTGTCCGAGGTAGTAAACAATAGAATATACACGATCTAGTAGGAAATTTATATATAAAGATAAAACATTTTAATATTATTTTATTATATTATAATAAAAGTTTTAAAAAGTACTGATAAATAAAGTTTTTATATGTAAGTAAAATTTTCAGTTTTTATGAATAGGATGAGCTTTAGGGACTTGTACAAACTTCATAGAGAATGTGAATCTGTTTTGTATATATATTTATAAGTTCTTCTAGATTTTTATATCGTCACTAGTGGAACCTCTGGGTATACCTTGTGGAACACCAGGGTTCCATGCGACACACTTTGAAGACCACTGCCTTAGAGTATTTAAATATGGAATTTGTGAATAATACCTTCGCTTGTATATTTTACTCTTAGAAGGAAGTCAACTTTCAAATATCTCTCCTGACGTTAAACTAAAATATATGTTGACCAATGTCAAGAATCTTTATTTAGAAATGCCGCTCTCTTACCGTATCACATCTAATGAAAACGAAATTTTTTCGGTGATATATATCATATATATAACTCCTGCTCGTGTTTTCTTGATTATCAAATAGTACGATATAATGCTCAAAGCCATCAATTTGAGAGTTTTCTGGGTAAAATCAAATGTATTAATATACAAAATAAATAAATTTTCAATTGTTTTTTTATCTGATTTCAGAAAGAAATCTTGATAAAAATTTAGGTTTTTATATGTTTTTTATGTTTTATACAAAATTTATTTTATTTTATTTTAACGATAATTTTACCTACTTCTTTTTCTTAAAAAAAATTCAATATGTCCCAAAAGAGTGTGAAAATTATCTATGAGACCTTAAGAGATTCAAAATTCTAAGTAATAACATAAAATAGTATCTAAATTGAAAATATCATTATATGTACAACTTCCAAAAAATATAATAAAAAAAACAGAGGGGAAATATATATTGCGTGAATAATGTCCATTTTAATTCAAAATCTTTTTTCCTGATGATATATATAAATGTTATATTTAATCAACAAAATGACATTTAAAAAACTAAAATGTTAATAAGTCACTAATAGAAAACAGTTTCTTTAAGAAAAAACACCGAAAAGTATGACAGACGAAATGATGAAATTGAAAAATAAAATATAAGTTATAAAAAAATAACTGTAAACAACAAAAAGAGAAACTAATAATAATAATAATATGAAAGAGGAAAATAAGTGATAGACTTCATCAACAAAATTAATTTCGAAACTTTATAAATCGTGATCAATTGACTAAAAATCATTAACCTTTTTAATATATAACTGTAAGTTTTATCAACTAAAATAAAAATAAAAGCACAAATATTGGAAATCGATGCTAAAGTTAACTTGTACAACCTTCAGAGTACCTAAATTATGATAGTTAAAATCAATTTAGAAACTTATCTTCCAATATCCTCTGGATTCTGTTGTATATGGGGAGATATGAAGGGTGTAAAGAAGGTCTCTATATACCATTGGATATTTCTTTTATTCCACTTTTTTGCAATTAATCCTTTTAACTCTGTTTCAAATACACTTGGCCGTAAGAAACGATGCTTAATGCTTTTTGTTTCAAAGAATGCCGTGATTGTCATTTTCTACTTGTTAATGGCATTGCCTGTAACGTTATATTTGACAGATACTCTACTGTCGCGCTGTTAGTGGTAACAGTTTCCATTGTTGATATTACATACCTCTGTATCCTTCTTAAGAAAATATAGCACCTGAAGAAAATAATCAAGCTAATCAAAATTTTAAAATGCAGAAAAAAATCGAAAAATATGCTATGGCTAAAAGTACTTATAATCATAAGAATATCACTGGAAATTGCCGCATTCATTTAAAAATTAGCCACTGGAGACATATATTATGATGTTTCCTATCTATTCTTTGGGTTTTCCTTCTATGAAAGAACATATAATAATATATTATCGGCCATTTCTGAAATTTATAATGTCATATTTTTTTCCATGCCGAGGACATCTTTCGGATTTGTTTACATTGCTGTATGCTACGACATAAAATGTATTATAAAACATTTTGTCACCATGTAGTTAAAGGAAAAGTCATTTAGTTATGAAAAGCTTCTTCATAAATATTCCGTAATTAAATCAGTAGTCATAAAGTTTGTCAATGCTGTTGGATTTCTAGTATTAGTAACACTCGTCTACCACTCATGTGATTTATATTACACATTATATGTGGCTCTAGATCCAACCATATCTAAAAATCCTATTTATATATATATTACAACTTTTTGGCAAGTTTTGCTTCATTTATGATTATGATGGCATCAGCGTCATTGGTTGCAGAGGCTTCAAGTGAAGTGAGCTCCATGGCTTTAACTATGCCTGAAGACAAAGGAGGTTTGAACTTTTACCACCAAAGATTCATTGCATTGGCCGAAAAGGAAATAACACTAATGGCTTGGAAAATAACACCCATAAAGAGAAATTTTATATTCGGTATCATGGGGATACTTTTAAAGTATACTTTAATGTTTCAAAAAATAAGAGCTTGACTGTTTTTTTTTTTTTTTTGACAAAGAATTAGTAGCAAAATTGTTTTTTTTTCAATTCCTACTATTAGTTCACACTCTCTCTACATTTATGTACATATACATCTTGTTCAAATTTTTAATCGTTAATAAAATGCATTTTAAAGCATTCAATTGAGCTGAAATTTTATATACAAGCTTATTTTTAATGACGATACAGTAATTTAATTATAAGGAATAAAAATTAATTGATTAAAACTAATTATTCAAAGAATTACAAATATAGCCACGTTAGCATTATTTTTGGCGACTTAGCAAGCCTTTTGGCAACTTGTGTCAAAACTTGATAAGGTTTTTTTCTCACATTTTAAAGTGCTCATTTGAACTGAAATTTTCTATACATGATTGTTTTGGATAACAATATGATAATTTAATTATGATTAATTAAAATTATTGACTGAAATAAATTTTTTAAGGAATTACGGATACAGCCACGTGGGCTTAATTTTTAGTGACTTGGGTCAAAACTTTAAAAGATTTTTTTTCCCCTCACGTTTCAAAGCAATTAATTGAACTGAAATTTTATATACACGATTGTTTTGGATAACAATACGATACTTTAATGATAATTAATAAAAATTAATTGCCACTTAATGTCGGGATTCTGTAATATGTATATACATATTTATATTAATTGTAATTATTTTTTAAAAAAGTAACTAAAATAATTTTTTTTGTTGATCTAAGTAAAAATTGATTTAATTTTTTTTATATTAGTTGCTTAAATTAAAAGTTTCATTAAGCTACTAAATGGAAACAATTTGAAGGTAACGATATTAAATTTATTAATACAAACGAAATTATACATTAAAAAGGAATTCTAAAATAGAAAAAAATAAGCAAGCAATAGATGGAAACCTGCCAGAATAAATAAATGATGTGCTAGATCAACGAAACTAATCTCGAAATCTTTAAAAATCGTTGTCAACCGATTAAAAGTCATTATCCTTGTTTATAAAATTATAAATTTTCAATATTTTGTGTAGAGCGTTCAATAAAAAAAAACATAATCACATGTTAAAAATTGATGCAAGGTTACCTTATACAAAATTTAGAGCACTCCTGAAAATAATTTAAATCAATTCTGTTATTGATCCACATTTATGCTATTCATTTTGTTTTATAAGGAATGTCTAAATATGGTCTCTCTCGATACATAACTAGATATTCCTTTTGCTCTTCTTATCTGCCAATTTATCCATGGAAATCTGCTTCTAATGCAAATGATTATAAAAGATGTTCTTCCGTCTGTCTTGTTTCATTCAATGTTAAGAATACCGCGTTTTATTTTGCACGTGGTATTTATTCTCTATTACAATACACTAGACCAGGGATGGCGATAAATTGTAATATATCGCCATCGATATATTGTAATATTTTGGGCACACCACCTGATCAAAACGATTTACATTTTAGTCCAAAATTACAAAATTCTCTATAAAGTATTACTATCAAACGCGAGTGATTGGTCACGGTGCGGAAGGGTGCTCTCGTTTGTTATATTCTTGCCTTAGTTCCGTCGTGGACCACAATTGCTAATGATGCGAACTTTGTCTACGCATAGCATAGGTAGTATAGTACATGAATGGTAAACCAGTGGCACGCGTGCCATTGATGGCACGCAGCACAATATTTTTGGCATACCAGTGATAAAAATGGTTTGCATTTATTTCAAAATTTCAATGTTCACTAAGAAATATTACGAACACTCGTTTGTTATTGCCTTGCTTTGGTTACATCGTAGACTATAATTGCTTGTGATATAAAGTTTGTCTATGCACATCATAGTCAATTTCATTGACACAACTGTATTTTAAAGTTTATATGTGTGATATTTACGATTTTTAACTTCTATTTTACATGGATAGTTCAGCAAAAGAACAAAAAGTGCGAAGAATGTGACGAAGAATTTTAAATTGGGTGGAGTGAGAGAGAGAGAGAGAGAGAGAGAGAGAGAAACATTGCCTTATTAATAAAGGCGACAAAGCGGTGTGTGTTTCATACTCTGGAACAGTTGTATATAGAACATTATCTGTAAAACGAATTCCAGACACATTTAATTCTTTGAAGAAGCTGAATCATGCTGTTTTAAACTTAACTCCAATTCAGCACGCATTCTGCTAAAGTAACATCTTACAATCCTAACATAAGTTATTTGTCATTTAATCTGCAACAGCAGAAGTCGCAGTAATGTTTCTTTCTCATTTGAATTATACGTATAACTAAAACATTCACAAATATACAGTGCAAAATTTATTTTTTTCGTAGTAAATAAATAGTTTTGAGATGTTAGTATTTAGTTTTATTATTTTCCCAATTCACACAAATCAAAATAATTTCATGGCATGTCTATACCTCATTAAACATTTCTTTAGAAAAAAGAGCACACTCATGCATAAAGGTTAGCCTCCCTGAACTAGGCAGATACTCTTCTGTCGCTATTAGCGGCAGCAGTTGCGCTTATTAAGATTATATACCGCTGCTATTTGTTAAGAAAATAAATCACTTAAAGAATATTATAAAGACATTCGAAAACTTAAAAAACAGAAATAATTCCGAAAATACCTTATGGCTAAAAGTCCTTATCATTATAAGAATATCAATACAGATTGGTAAATTCATGTACTGATTGCTCACAAAAGATATGTTTACGATCATGTATTATGTATATGTTTCCTATCTATTCTTTGGATATTCTTTTGCATGAAAATTATCTTATCAATCTTATGTGAAACATATTATCTCGTATTTCTTTCGAATTTTTTTACACTGCTGTTTGCTACGACGCAAAATGCATTATAAAACATTTTGTCACCTCTTTGCTAATGGAAAAAATATTTAATTAGGAAATTCTCATGCATAATTACTCTGTAATTAAATCAGTACTCAAAAAGTTTGACAATTTAGTGAGATTTCTTGGTATCACAAAACTGATGTGATATGTATTTCACATGGTATGTGGTTGGTTCTAAAGCGAACATGTTAAAGCTTCCCATTGTAATATATTACAATTTCTTCACAAGTTTTGCTTTACTTACGATTATGGTGGCATCAGTGGTTGCAGAAGCCTCATCTGAAGTGAGTCCCCTGTCTTTAATAGTGCCTGAAGACAAAGAAAGATCTAACTTAAACCACCAGAGATCTATTTCGTTGGCTGACATAACATTGACAGCATTGAAAATAATACCCAAAAAAAGAAATTTTATTTTCGGTATCATGGGGGTAATTTTTACTTTATTGTTTCATAAATTAACCGATTATTTTCCCCCTTTTTATAACCAGTTTAGTACAAAGAGTCACTTATAAAATTAAGATTTCATTACAGTTTAATTTCAACTGAGTTTAAACACATTTTAATTGTTCTTAGTTATCAGACTTAAGCGATTAAAGTAATTTTTATGAGGAAATGCTTTTCCTTAATTCTGTTTAATATGCTTTTTATAGTACTCAAATTAACATTGAGTCAGTATGTACTAAATGCGGTTTTTTTTTTGTTTTTATTTTGTTTGAGATAATCGGGAGGAAAATGGATTTTAGAAATACATTCATTATTTTTACCAAAAAGAATTAAATCATGAAAATATCTATAAATATAAAAATAATTATTAATAATACAACTATTTTCTTAAGAAAACGTAAATGCAAATTAAGCAAACTGTTGCTGTCTGGTCCACATTTTAAAGTTAAACCTTTAAATATTTTACTTAAACTGATTACTATAAAAATTAATATACTTTCCCCTTAGCACTAAAACAGTAAAAGTTTTAAATTTGAGGAGAGTTCAAAGTTAACATTTACTTTTATCTACAACTATTCATTTCACTAATTAATGCATTGTTTGGTGGTGACGTTCACTTGCATTGAAGTGTTGTTCTAACTTAAAGTTCCAATTTGACTGGACGGAAGAAAACTCGAAAAAGAGCGGATAATCTTCAGGGATAAAACATTTCTACAGCTGTGCAAAAATTCATTGGTAAATCTAAGATATTTAATAGCATTTTTTGGGAAGTTATGAGTTAAAAAATATGTGGAAATTTAACTTTTGTTATAAAAACTGCTGGTCACATAAAATGCAATTCCAAGAATTACCGGAGAAATCACAGCGAAATTTATTTGGCAGATAACAAATTGTACAAAGATCAAACGATTAAAATTACAACTCCTTGTGACGTGTGGATAATAACAAAAACAGTAGTTAGTGCAACCGTCATTGTTGGCTATAACCGCTGCCCCACACATCGGCATAGAATCAAAGAGGTTTTGGATGTATTCTTGGGGTATAGCAGTCCATGCGACTTCCACATATTGATCTGGTGTAGCAGTGGGTGGTATATCCCGGGACAGCCATTATGTAATCATGGACCACACGTTTTAGATTTGTGATAGATCGCGAGAACAAGCAAGTCAAGGAACCAATGCAATCTGACGAGTAAAAAAGAACTCTTGGACAGTGCATGTCATGTTTGGTCACTCATTATACTGTTGGAATATAGCTGGTGGGAAGCGCTGAATGTATGGGAGGACCACAAGCTCCAACATTTCAGAGATGTAGCACTGGCTGTTCAGTCTACCGGCAATGCATACTAGAGGGACGAGACAGTGAAATCCTATACCACCCCCAAACGATGACACCGGGTGCAGTACCAGTGTGGCGATGCATAACGCAACAGTTCAATAGCCTCTCACCACGGTGTCTCCAAACTCCGAACTTCATGATGTTGCAGGCAGAAGCGGAATTCGTCAGTAATTACAATGTCATTCCATTCCGTTGTCCATGTTCACCTTTCATCGCACCATTGGCGGCGCAAACGTCAGGGGTTTGCAGTCAAGGGTAAAAGAAGCAATGGATGCTTTGCTGACATTCCATTCTGCTGTAAGCGGCGTCGAATGGTACGAGCAAATACCGAATGATAGCAAATAACAGACTGAATATGTTGCGCTATGGGTCATGATGTGCCTGCGCGATCCATCACTGCCATACGCACAATTCACCTGTCAACACGGGCAGTGATGAAACGAGGTGGAGGCGATTGGCTCCGTCGTTTCCTCCTGCATCCAGGAGGACAGATCCGCATCAAAGTTGCTTAGTTTCGTCCAAACCCTTGATCTATTTCTCTGAAGGGTAATCCGCAACTCCTATAAGCTACTACTTAATGTACAATACAATTACCTGTTACCTATTCTTGTTTTAGAATGAATCACTTTTAATAATAGAAGTGCCTTTAGATTTAAAATATATTTTTATGTTTCATTAAACGTTTTCATTTAATTTTACAACACATTAAATTATTTTTTATTAAATTCTAAAATGCTTAATTCTAATGTGCATATATTGAACTATAAAAATGGTACTCTGATTCTTCGAGAGTATGACTTTTATTTCTGTTTGTCCTTCTGTGTTTGGACTGCCCAATTAGCAAGAGATAGAGATGTTTTTAAAGTTTAAAAGAAATATTCAAGACGGTTAAGATAGGGCAGTGTATACTTAATTGTTAGCGAATGAGAGCGCGATCAAATTTCAACAATGAGTAAAGAAAGATTGATTCAAAAGGAACGCCATAATTTTCAAGAAAATGCCAACTGTAATATTTTTTGTGTTCAAAATATGATTCAAATATGCCTGATATCTAAAAACTCATTCATATCAAATTTCCTTGACAAGGAATATAATCTTAAAATGCACTATGACACAAATCATGAAGCCAACTGTGCTCAATACTTTTAACAAACTTTGTGAAGACAAATTGTACGAATTAAGACCAATTCTTCAAAAACAATAAAGTCCACTTATTAGATTTGTTGAAGACAGCTGCTGTAAAAGTTAAATTTAATTACATTTAACACCGCAAGCAGATCGAAATATTTACTCAAAGGGAATTTATTAGTCAATTTGATTTAAAACAGCTGAAGCATTGTGTCCAGTACATTAATAAGCTTACAATTGTAATATGCATTGAAAAATGAAAATTACAATTGTGAGCTTAAGTCAAAATATTGTAAGTAGTAGAGTTGATGAAATAGCTGAAATTTGAGAAATCAATATAATTTAATAATTATCAACATTTTAAGCCTACTTTATTGCAACATTGATGAACGTACAAATATTTGAAATTTCACTCATCTAGTCGTTTTTTTTTCATAAGTGCGATGTTGATTTAAAAATTTGTGAAGAACTTTTAGAAATCACTTATATTCAAATTACAACTTCTGGAGCTTATATTTTAAACGTACTTATAGGTTTTTTTTTAATAAATGTAAGTTATCATTGGAAAAGTTGGTTTGTCTTGCATGATGGTGCCCCGATCATGACCGGTATTACTAAAAGAATTGTTGACAAGATTAAAACCGCAAACAGCATGGAAATAAGGATTTTGTGAGCATTGTCATTGTATTATTCGCCAACAGGTACTCTGCTCCAAAGTTTTAAACATAAGACATGTTTTAAAAATATCCACCAAAATTGTAAATTATATTCGAGAATAGACATTATATAATCTTCAACAATTTTCAACTTCTGGATGATATAGAAAATGAATACGACAATCTACCACATTATATGGAAATTCAATGGCTTTCAAATCATAAAGTGTTAAAATCATTCTTCAAATTTCTGGACGAAATTATAAATTTCTTGGAAACAAAAATATTATGAGTTTGCTGTATTAAAAGATGGATAATGGATAGACCTTGCTTTCCCAGTTGATATTACAAGCCATCTTCATCAACTTCATTTTAAGTTTCAAAGCAAAAATCATGTTGTTACAACTATATTTGAAAAAATAAAAAAAATATTAATTTGGTGAACATAAATAGAACAAGATATCAATCATTGGCATGGCCAAGTAATTTTAGCGCGTTTTTCACATGTTGTATTTTACAATAATGCAACTAATGAACTTTTTACTAACAGAAAGTAGTGTTGTGTGTGTGTGTACTGTACTTAAAAAAAATTACAAATTATTAAATTTAAATATGATTCGGCTCATCTAGGGCACAAATTCGACCAAATGACGAAAACCCGAGGTCAATTGGTTGCTTATTGGCTGAGAAAAAGGTACGACAAAATATGGAACGAAGACGAAATTTGCGTCCTAATAGCGCTTTTGTTCCACTATGTGAAAAACGCGCTAAAAAGGAAACTTGTCTCATTTTGAAAGCTGCCAGTATCTGTTGATTAAATCCCATAAATTAAAATTTACCGAATACACTCACGAAATTTAATTGTTTGAAACGGATATATTAATTCTAATTTTAAAACCTATAAGCTATAATTTCGTACTTCATCTCTATTTATTGATATTGAAATTGTTGATGAAGCTTACAAATAAATTAATTGAAATCCAATGTGATTCTTTGTTAAAGCAAAAATCTGTGGGAAGTTGTAATTCTAGATTTTTATACATATTTATCCGAGTATATTTCTTTCTTAAAGTTAAAAGTTCTGTTATGCGTTTGTCAATCATGTGGGCAATTATTTTTTTAATGAAAAATAGCGCGAAAATTCAGAAAGGTTATCATTAGCGCCAATCAACATTTATCATCAGTTCTAAAAATTACATCAGCTCAATATTTTTAATCAAATCTTGATGACTTGCTTTGTGAAAAAAAGATGTCAAATATCCTCCAAAAAGTAGTGTTCAATCAAAATTCTCAAAAAAACTTTATTTTTTTTTTTTATAAAAAATATAAAACAAGTATGATTAAGTTAAAAAAATAACGTGAAATATGAATCGACTACGTATGTATAATATGCAATACATAGAGCTTTACATTGAGTCTAATAAATGCGTAATGCATTATCAAATCGTATTTTATTGATTTTTTGAAGATTGTAAACATGCAGTCCCAATTTATAATAAAATAGAACAATGTGGTCCATAATATCATTTGAGCCTGACACCCCTGACATAAATTGTTCCTATGATTGACATAAATATTTCATTAATTGAAACATTTATACGCTACTAAGATAAATCAATTTGTATAAGCGAAAAACCAAAATGTATTTATGCAAACAAAATTATAAAAGAGAAAAAGAGAAAATAATAACAATAAGCTAGAGAAAAATAAATGATGACCTACCAGGAAAGAAACCAATCTTATAAGCTTTAATATCGATGTGTCAATTAATTAAAAGTAATTGGACTTTTTGATTGTATCATACTTTCATCTTTTTATTTCAGCTGCAATCATAATAAAAATTATTTCTATATTGGAAATCGATGCAAGATCTCCTTGTACAAACTTTAGAGCTACCTGCAAATACTTTCAATCAATTTTGTGTTTGACCTTCATAAATTCTCTTCATTTATTTTGATAAGGAGAGTGTAATGGAGTGTCAAAATACCATCTCGATATACAACTGGATATTCTTTTTGTTTCGCATATCTGGCATTTATCCTTTGAAATCTTCTGACGCATACGGATATAAAAGATGTTCCTTCGTATTTCTTGTTTTATTCAATGCCATGATAGCCGTCTTAAATTTTATACTAGTATTGTCTGTAAGTATGTATATGATGGATGTCGTTCTTTCGGTATTATTGGCAGTAATATTTACCGTTGAAATGACGTACCGTTGCACTCTTGTTAAGAAAATAAAGCACATGAAGAAAATAATCAAGATTTTAAGAAACTTGAAAAGTGGGAAAACTTCGGATAACACTTTATGGTTGAAAGTACTTATCATTATAAACATGTCATTAGAAATTGCACTCTTCACTTATAGGTTACTCACAGGAGATATGTATCAAGCTATTTCTTATCGATTCTTTGGATATTCTTTCCAGGAAAATGTATATCATGATATAGTATCAGTAATTTGTGAAATGTATTTTGTCATATTTTTGTATCTGCCGATGACGGCTTTCGGTTTTTATTATACTGCTGTTTGCTATGACACCAAATGTATTATAAAACAATTTGCAGCCTCGTTGTTGGTGGAAAAATCATTTAACTATGAAAATCTTTTGCATGATTACTCTGTAATTAAATCTGCTGTCAAAAAGTTTGACGATACAGTTGGATTTCTTATATTTACAACTCTCATCTATAATTCATGTGATTTGTATTTCACATTGAATGTGGTTCTAGAAGCCAGCATATTAGATATTGCCTATTTAACGTATTATAACTTTTTCACAAGTTTTACTTTGATCATACTTATGATGGCTTCAGCAGCATCAGTTGCAGATGCTTCAAGTGAAGTGAGTTCCATGGCTGTAACTATGCCTGAAGACAAAGGAAGGTCGAACTTTAACCATCAAAGATTCATCACTTTGGCTGATAAGGAAATAACACTGACGGCGTGGAAAATAACACCCATAAGAAGAAATTTTATTTTCGGCATCGTGGGGATACTTTTAACTTATACGTTAATGTTTCAGAAATTAACTACTTAACGGTTTCTTTCTTGCAAAAAATGCCGGTTGTTAAGTGTAATGTTACATTAAAATCTGTCTTCAACTGATGTAAATTTTAATTTAAGGTATGTGAATACCCAAATTTTCAAAATTTCTTTTATATTTTATTTTGTGGTCCATACATTTAAGATTCCAAAACCCCTATATTTTTGTTTCTACGATATTTAGAAGCAAAGTTATAGCATAATTAGTAAACCAGAAATGGAGTTTACAATAGTGGAAGTAGATTGCTACACAAAATATTTTTAAGATATTGAACTGACATTTTCAGAACATGTTTTATTTAATTCTATCTGTGTTATGAATCAAAATCTAATTTCTGTGTATACATTTATGTACTTTATTGCTTTTCTATGGAAAAAAAATCATTAATTTTTTAAGAAATCGGGTTTTTGTATAAAATTTGGCATATTTAAAAAACTTTCAAAAGTATTACAAATTTTTTAATTCCTAATACATATAAAGATGTTGATTATGTACTGTATAAACATTATATTAATTCATTAATTAGAATTTTGTGTAAAATTCTAATTTAATTGTGTAACTGCAATTTTTCATCAAACTTTCACTAAAAACGACAATTGTTATAGTCTATAAAACTCTTCTGAAAACAGCAAAAGGGTAAAAAAAAAGTTCGAATTTTTTAGTTAAACATGAAGCTAAAGACAGCCTAAACTATAAATGTGGTGAGTTTAAAAATTGTGCAAGTAATAAAAAACTTTTCATCCTGTATTAGAATCTTTAAATGCATTTTCTAAGAAACTATGTTTTTAAATTTTTTGCTTCACTGTAAAGTTCACAACAGGATTTCTTTTTTAGATATTGAATTTAAATTTTTAGAAAATGATTTATTTAGTTTTAACTGTATTATAAACTGTAATCTGATTTATGTGTACATATTTATGTATTTTATTGCACTTTTTGTGATAAATTAGAATTAGTTTTTTTTTGGTAAGAAATTGAGTTCTTGCATAAAAATTGGCATACTTCAAAAACTTTCAATAACATTACAAATTTTATAGCACGAATACACAGGCAATGATGTTATTTATGTACTGTATAAGCATTATTCGAAAATACTTATTGCAATTTTCAATACAAGGTTTATACCAAAACTGTAATTTTTCACTAAAATTTCACTCAAAATTTTACTTAAAATTTCCATTACATACAAAATTATTTTTAATTTTGTGGAAAATATATTTGAATTCCCATTTTTATGTCCTATTTCAAAGAAAAAAAGTGTTTATATAGTTGAAAATTTATGTATTTAAAAATAAGTGTTCCGAAGATAGTCAATTGAACAGTAGTCAGTGCTTCTGCTCTGAACAATGAAATTTAAGCAATTGAAAAAAGTCTTATGAGGATTCCTAAATATTTTATTATTCAAAATTATCGCAATTATAACTTTATGATCATGAAGTATTAATAATTAGAGTGACATTTTATAAACATCGGCGTGTAGACAATACTCTAATTGTGAACAAAAACAATTATATATACAAATTGCTATTAAATGTGTATAATCTGAAGGTTAAAATATATTTTAACTCTATTGAATAGGTCATTAAAACTGGACGTTTTTATAATGAAAAACAATAGGTTCCATGCATTGGCTGTATACATGTAAGTCTGCAATAATAAAGTTAAATCTAAAAACTATTTTTAAGAAAATTCAAAATTTAAAATGAAAAATTCAAAACTTATTCATGTGCTACACTTTCAATTTTGTTCGATAGATAGTAAGTATACATACACACACAATGATTGTTAAAAATTTAAATTTATATTTTAAATTGTCTTCAGCTCTGAAATTTAACATTCTCTGCATCGACAATAGTATTTGCCGATGATATTGATATTATTTGAACACCCTCTAATCTGAAGCGTGCATTCTAGGCCCTGGAAAAGGAAGCAGGTAAAATGCACTTTACTGTTAAACAGGAAAATACCAAGTACAGGGAGTGCACTATTGTATCAGACTCTCTGTTACTCACAGGTAAATTGGTACATATGTGTGCTTCTCAAACTTTGAATATTTGCAACTCAATATTCACAATCATAGTTTTCATTCCCCCTTCATACAATAACAATGTGTTGAATTGAATAATACTATACTTTCATGCTCGGCGTGTATAAACGTCTCACTCAGCAAAAGAGTTTATTTCCTTAGCCGTATATATGCGCCCTTCCTATCTTCTATTTGCCCTGCTATCCATAAAATTATTTGGAAGGCTTTGGAATGCAAGAAAATCTTGACAGTGTTTGCAAACTATTTACTTACTTCGGAGGATTTGTTTATTTAACTCCTTTCTTTGCCCCTCCCCTACTTAACAGATATTATCAACGTGATAAACATCCAGATGTAAATTAATTACTTTATTTTAAGCATTACTTACACAAAATTTGTAACAAAATTGAAAATTTGTTCACAAACTTTTGTTACAGAAAGCGCCCTGTTTTTATTATTTTTTGTAAATTTTTACCATTTTTTTTTTTTCATTTTAGTCATAATAATAATTTATTTTTCTCTTCTTAATTTTAGCATACTTTTCTTAAAATGTACTAAAAAAAATCTGTACAAAAAAATCAATTTTTTGAAGAAAGAGTTGACGCAAGGAGTCGGATACCTTAAGAGAGTTATTGGTGAAATAGCTCTTTGTGGAAACTCATCGCAAAGTAATCTTATTGTGAACCGTCTGTGTGTGTTTTGAAGAATTTTCTAATTCACTTTTTTAACAAAACCATCATTGAGAAGAGAAGGCCACCCACTGCGTGTTTGTCATGAGCATGGATGTATGTGTGAGTATGAGTTAAATCCCCATTTTCACCATTTCAACCCTCATCACATTTTTACCATAAACCTTTACAAGAAATGACGTTTAATTTCAACTATCTTAACATTCCCTGAGTTCAAAAAACGATTTACTGAATGGATTTCACAGTCGACGGGAACAGCAATCGTCTTAAACATTTTTCTCAATAATACGTGTAAAAACAACACAGCCGGCAATAATGACGTCACTGTACTGGCAACCAACCAGAGTCAGGTGTGTGCTATGTTGAACACTAATACTACCGCTGAGGCTGCGGTAGAACGAAATGGTACATAGTTTCCGGACATGCTCCATAAAGTCAGAATTTAAAGCATGATCGTTAAAATATTGAAAAAACTCTGAATAACCTTACAATTGTCATTGTTCTTGGATAGTTGGTAGCTCAAACGGAGAATTAAATTGTGTAGTTAATCACAAAAAAAAATTTACTCTTAAGTAACAAATCTAACTAATCACTAAAAACAAAATTTCCGCATTACGGATATACATAACGCTTTCTTCCTAAAACTGAGTTGATCTAAATTTTATAAAATACTGCTCAATGTCTTCTGGGTTAAGGTAACTTGAAAACGGGTCAACTAATCATAACTTATTACAGATGTTTTTACAGATGCACAGTTGATTATTTTCAAATTAAAAAAAAAACATAAAATTAAAAAAATTTCATATTGTTAGAAAGATGAAATTGGGAAACGCGCACGCATTTAAGGGGGAAAATGCCAAATGGAATTGCTTCTTTTTCAAATATTAATATTCTCCAAACCAATAGAAATTCGGTTCGTGTTTACGAAGTTCTCCAATAACTCATGAAAAATTCAAGTCTAAATTTACAACTTGAAATCAAGTAGCTAAAGGACTAGACTATATATATAATTTGTATTCATCGATCTATAATCACGTCATTTTTGAAAACTATGTACTTACATGTGTACTACGCATATATATTATATATATATAAAGAGAGAATACAAACATTACCACATCTAATGGTAAGATTTCATTAATAAGATATATTAAGTTAATAGAACACACAAAAGCAATCATTGTGTGTGTGAGCAGTATGAATAAAAATATTTAAAATTAATTCTGAAAATAAATTTGATCTACTTATATGGCGTGTTTAAATATAAAATGCATATGTATATCTAAAGAGCAGTCTATTTATTTGTTTAAACTAAGAAATTTAATTTTAGAAATTATTTTTGTGTAATAAATATAAAATGAATTGA
This sequence comes from Trichonephila clavata, assembly GCA_019973975.1. Classification (NCBI taxonomy): domain Eukaryota; kingdom Metazoa; phylum Arthropoda; class Arachnida; order Araneae; family Nephilidae; genus Trichonephila; species Trichonephila clavata. The sequence continues at coordinate 9,609 of BMAO01035342.1, read as the reverse complement.
TAACTGTATATTTTCAAATTGTAAACAGATAAAATTATACCCGTGTACCACAAACAACTCACGTGATATAAATAGTCAAGTAACAAGGAAAACCAAGCAACTGAAGGAGAAGTTATAAAGCTAAATTTATAAAACTAAATACAATTCAAAAGCCAGAAAATACAATCGACGGATTTACAAAACAAATTGAACGATATTATGCAAAAATAACATGAACACACTTAGCTAAAAATGGGCTAGAAAATTTGGTTTCCTGTTTCATTCAATTACAAGTAACATGAATATCAGCTTTTTTCTCTCTGTATTTAACTAAAAGTTTTAAAAAAAAGAATCAATTCGATGCTTTACTCATACCATCAGCACTATAATCACATCACAAAGTTTGGAAGAGCACAAGTTTAGTCTGTGGAGGTACATTTTAAAATAACCATGACCAGAAATAAACTGGATGTTTTTAAAATTAACAAAAATTACATTAGAGTATTACCACCTCGGAGACTGTAATTTCAGTAAATAATGAGCTACCTAAATTTACTGACTAAAATTTTATTCTTTTTAATACAGCGTTTCTCAAACTATGGGGCTCCCCCCCTTAGGGGGGGGGGCGTGATGACCCTACAAGGGGAAGGGCACGAGGAGTATTAAAAAGTCGAAAATAAAAAATTATTAAAAAAGTGAAAGTAAACAAATAAAATACATTACGACATAATAAAGTATAAAATACACATTTACACTGATATAATACACTTATAAATATATCAGTATTTCTCAATGTATTTTATAATTAACTAGCTTTTACTCGTGGCTCCACTCGCGTTGATGTCTTTAAATAACTGTAAAAGTCGTAATCATTATCATTAGAAAGTAAATAATATAATATGGTAATTTTTTATTGCTTGACTGGAACCACTAAAATTTAAAAATTCTAAAATTGAGCTTAGTTGTAAAAAAACTGAAAACGTAATTTATTATAATAATTAACAACACATATTCAATAACTTAAACTATTAATATTTTTAAAAATCGAAAGTATATACGCTTAATACATAATTCTTCTTTAAAAGAACTCAAAATAGAATATTATTCTAAGATGCTACTGTATACCATATTATATGTTCTACCGTCAGTTGCTAATGTGTGAAGATTTGGGCATTGGACACACCGACATATATCAGGCTACATATAGTTGGCCATGAAAAAAACATTGCTTTTCCAAATGCACCCCTGTTACCTGAAATGTTAACTTTGTTAATAGCAGCAGTAAAACTGGAAATTGAACTTGTTTAAATTGAAACGGTAGATCAGTGGGGATACTTGGAATTCGAGGTAGGATAACACCATCCCTTTTCATGACATATGTTAAAATATTGGCATCAAGTATATTCTGCGTCAGTTTTGTGATCAAAAGCCTCGTTCTTTTATATAGTCGAGGAGCATCGAAATTTTGCATAACTGGTACATTTAGTTTTAATTGAAGTTTATGTGAGGGTACACCCGAAAGTTCAAGTGAATTTTAGAACCCCGTAGGATATGAAGTACTTTGTTCTTTATCCATGACTGTATTCATTGATAAATATTTGTTCAGTTTCCCCCCTCCCTTACACGTCGTTTAAATTTTCAATGTTGATTTTATGGACAATGTCATTGTTAGGCGCCAATGTTGATATTGAGCGCAACCACTGATCCCAATTTAAATTTTGTTGCAAGCCCGGGTAAATGTGAGCAATAAGATTTACATTATTTTCTTCTACATTACAAAATTCTCTGAAAGTAAAATATAACCTCTAGCATTTTCGTCCAAACATCCATAACCGATTTTCAATTGCGTTTCTGCAGAATGTTCCGAATCTACGTCATTATGAAGAGGCACTCTCGTATTCGTTTTCAGACTGAATTTTTCAATTTTTCCCCATAAGCTTGAATTCACCAGCCAATATATAATAAAAAAAGCTACCATTCCTCCTATAATATCTGTACTATCTCGTAAATCCCGAAGAGTGCGATTTAACGCTTCTATAGCTTTCTTGTGAGACATCGTACTTTCATCCTCACTAAAAGCTTACATTCTGGAAGATTCCACCCTTGAGAGCTATTTTTTTCTGAAATTTCAGATGAGTGAATCTTCAAATGCAAGGTTAAGCGATAATTTTAAAACGGAATGTGCAGTACGACCGTTGGTCAGTAAAATCTTGGATATACCAGAAGAAGCCATAGCAACTGCTATCTTCTAGGTTTTTCTGATGGTCATTAATAAGTTTTCCAAAAACATTTCCTGTTCCTCCAGGGGCTTAGAGAGAAAAAAAAAGAGTTCACTACTGCCGGATTCTATTATGTGTAACACTTGGAAAACGTGACTTTGTTCTGGAGTTAATTGAGGGATAAATTCTGTTAGTTGATGTTGCAATGCTATAAAATCGTAGTTTAATTCTCAAGTAATTTCATTATCGAAGCCATTTCCGTCGACATGTCTAGGACTAATCATTCCAAAATCATGTAGCTTCTTCCTAACCATTCTGAAAACCTTTATTGAGTTTCGTTGTAGATAAGTTCATTGAAAGGCATATTTGGTTGATTTCCGTCGCAAAATATCTTCCGCCATGTAGTGTTTGTACTTATTCCAAAAGGTTTGAGGATTAGAAAGACCGAAAATGAAATAAGTATTGCGTAAAGCTCCCTAATTTTATTCGGCGAGTGACATTGTTTGGATGCCTCCATAGTATATCTTCAAAGTAATACCTCCATGTAAAATATCTGGTTCAGTATAAGTGAAAAATTTTGTGCAAAATATGAATATTAGATAATTAGGTTAAAAAAAATTCAAAGTAATATAATTTTTCAAAACTAATCAAACTAATCAAAACTACTAAAATAATCAAAACTTGTTATGAAACTGTCAATTAATATTACCATTGAATATTCAATATCAGGCGCGCTCAATATGCTAAAACTTTATTTCGTTTCCCTCTTTAAAAAGTGAGAGAAAATTTGCATTAAAATATTTGGGATTGTCGGAATAGAGAACTTCTTAACCAACTTGGCGATATTTCTCAAAGTTTGACATTTAGCAAACGTAACGTAATAAACGTTACATGTTTAACAAAAAAACCATTTAAAAAATTGCTTTTTGTAAAGATGCTAAACTACACTTTGTTTCAGTTATTTGTTACAAATGTGAGAAAATGCTTATTAAAATATCCATTATTGACCAAATGCATAATTTTGCGCCAACTTGGCTGGGAGTAAGCAACGTTTCATGGTTTTACCCTCGTAGTTCCCGTTCCCGAAGGAATATGGAGACAAAATATACCTTATGTTACTCGCTGAGAATGTAACTTTCCATTGGTGAAAGAATTTTTAAAATCGGACCAGAAGTTCCGATATTAGCCGGAACAGACAGACAAAAAATTTTAAAAATTGATTTTTTGATATAAGTACCGTATATACTTTTAAATGCATTTAGTAAAAAGCTTCTAATTTGAAATTACAAACAGACACTTCAATTTTATTTATTTGCATAGATTTAACAATACTAAGTTTATACCAAGTTTAATAATTACCAATGACGCCAAATAGGCTTGTCATATGTAAAATTAATAAAAAAAATTAACACTCGTCTTGATAATGTGTGTACGGTTTATAATTAATCCCTTGAATACCTTAAAATTGGCAAATCCTTGAAATAAGTAAATCTTTCCAAACACACACACTGTCAAGGTCCTTTTATTGCATTACAAAGTCTTCGGAATAGTTTTATGGATAGCAGTGCACAGAAAAAAATCGTGATTCGAAAAGACGTATATATACGTCTGGGGCAATTAACACAATAGCTGATCGAGACGTTTATATACGCCGGTGGCACTCAAGAGGTTAAAGTCGTACAGTAGGTTTAGCTTCAGAGTATAGTATTGTTGAATTCAATAAATTTTGTTATTGTCTGGAGGGGGACGAGATGAAAATTATGATTTAATATTGAGTTGCAAATATTAAAAATTTGAGAGCCGTCTTTTAATATTAAAGCTCCAAAATTCTTTTTATGAATTATTTTCTTACAGTACCAAAACGAACATGTCATTTAAGTACCGATTAACTATTCTCTTCAATCTAAAACGTGAAATTTGAAATCATTTTTCAGAGGTTCACTCTTACAACGATAGTTTAGTTACAGAAATAGTTATTGATTGGATAATATTAGCAAACGATTTGTTTTAGCCATTATATATTATAATTAAATAATTGTAACTTTTAAACGATTCACAAGAAAAAAATTAATATATAATCTGCCAAAAAATGTATTTTAAAATATCGTTTACTCGGAAGAGTGATACAATGCAGAGTTTGTACATTACCAAAGAACAATAGACCCTTAAAAAGCTAAAAAAAGAATAAATATGTCTTTCTCATTCAGGAACGCATACAGGTCCACTCTCGATAATTCGAAGTTGGAGGGACCAATGAAAAGCTTCGAATTACCAAGAGGGTAAGAAGGAACTCCCGAATTTTTTTCTAACACATTAAAATTTTAAATTATGTACTAAAACAACAACAGTACATATGCATATAATTACTTTAAAATATTTTTTAAAATTACATATTATATAGTATAAATATTGTACAGTAGCATTAAGAGTCTTGATTAAAAGAATACATTTATGTAGTAATTCTCGAACATGATTCTTTCACACCCGACCAAATCTCTTCCATTTCTTATTGGAAAAAAATAGTTTCGCATCCGGTTCCCTCAGACACTATCCCCAGCACCACTGGTTCTTCAAGGCAAGGTCCAATCCAACCCATGCCCTATTTGGTGTCACATGCTATAAGTCACACAGATGAGCCATAAATCTTCATATCAGTCCAACCCACAAAACACAACCCTACGCATCTCTTCTTCACAATAGCGGACCATCCTTTCTGAACACATGTGTTACAAGGCCATGTGTTAATCGAAAGATATGGACGGCTGACTACAAGTGCGGTCAGAACTATCCACATAAAGAAGGAAAGCAATAAAAATATCTTTTCGCCTGAGGAACCGGGAAACACAAGAAAAAGGGAGCAGACAGAGGGTCATCAAAGATGCTACGCTACAGGGGGTACACGAAGAGACAATACAACACAAAACATGTAAGCTCCAACTTGTTTGCTACAGGACTCTAGAGAGTAAGTGTTCGAATTGTCGAGAGTTTTATAAGATAACTTTGAATTATTGCGTGTTGTAGTCTGGCCAACCATAGATTTTACTTCGAAATATTGAGTGTATCAAAACATATTGTTTTTAGCTCGAAATATCAAGAGTTTTTCTAGGGACTGAGCATTAATTTCGAATTAGCGAGAAGTTCGTATCATGGAAAGTCTGAATTAGCTTGAGTTGACTGTACTTTATTTAAAAACATACAATATTTGAATAAGCACAACATATTAATATGTAAAATTCGAGAACAAAAAGGAAAGATTAATACTAGAAACTTGCAATAAAACTTCATTGAATAAACACAAATTGTTAAGCTATTAAATACATCTTTCACTTCATATCAACATATGAAATGATATTACAGTGAGAATCAAAATATTTTGATTCTTCAAATGCTACTGAAGTTCATGCATTCGTAATAATGAAAAACAAAATCAAGTTCATAAAGTTGAATAGCATTACATGTGGATGATACGACTTCTATAAAAAATAAATCGGGGGAAAAGAATTAAATATAATTATCTCAGTTAAGCTATGAAAAAAATATGAACAAAGAAAAAAAAACTATCAAAGAAGAAGCCAAATTTCTTTAACGGTCAAGTACGATTGTAAAAGTTCAATATTATTTGTCTTGTCATCTTAAAAAATATGCAATGTCTTTTATTGGCAAGTAGAATACCAATAGAAAAGAATCAAAATATTAACAGAAAAATTTTCAATGTATTTGCAAGAAATATCAGGAGCTAAATAGAATACATAAAAACAAATATTATTCCTTCAGTTTTGCTTCTAAATAAGCATATCAAATATTTTAATACGTTTTTAGAAGCAAATTTGCTTGGCAACGTAATAATACAGTTTAGAAGATAAATGTATATATATATATAATATTTATCTCTAAACATAAAATATTTATGAATTTATATTCTCCATAACCATCAGAATATAACGGTTTGTAAAATTACAGACGCTATTCATATTGATTCCACATTACAAAGCAATAAAAACCATTGTATTCGTAACTATGAAAGTCAATTTTACACGAAAGTGGTTAAGAATAATATATTTCTATATAAAATTATGTATTTTTTTATAGAAAAAATAACAGATTTTTCAATGCCCACAGGAAATATATTCCTATATTTTGCTGGTGGCATCACACTTAATTTTTAGGTACTTACGGATTATGCCGTCGACTGATTTCGTCTAATCAAAAGACGTCGCCAAGTACCAGGATGTTCGGCTAGTAATGAAAACCGTTTCTATGCATATTCAAATATAATAATTATAAAAGTAACAGTATTTGGCTTCCCTTTTTGATTTGGAGGAACTGGTCGAGGGCTTAATACGTAAATACCAGTTTTTTTTAACCTTTTTAGGAAAAAAAATTAATGATTTTTATTGTATTCCATGTCAGAAATTACTTTCTTGCCTATAAATGTACGGGGACTTCCTATTTTGAACATGATGTAGTAATGTTCGTATGGAGGAGAGGGATTGGGGGAGGGGTGGAGTGGGATATTTGTGTTCCCACCCGTTTCTGTCTCAAACATGTTAAATTAGAGGGAGCAGAGCGCGCTTTTGCCGTGGAGGCGTATTTCTTTAACTGTAGGTCGGTGATTACAGAGCAAGGTACCTTTCGTCGTCACTTCAATATTCTTCCTCGAGGTCACGTTCCTGATTAGAAGTGTGCTTTAATGTGGATGGATGCCTTCAGAGCAACGGGGAATGTCTCTCAAGAAAGGAAAGGATCTCCAAAGCCTGTTAGAATACCAGAAAATGGGAAACGAGTTCATATGTCAATTCAGACACGCAAATGACAATGATCCAACAATACCTCTTACCCGATCTCCAAGAAAGGAATCTTGACAACGTGTGGTTACAACAAGATGGGTCCACTACTCACACTAGGGTTTACATTGGTATTTTAAGGACAAACGTACCAGAATGGCTGATCTCCTTGCGAGGTGATGTAAACTGGCCTACGTGCTCACCCGGTTTATTCCCTCTTGACAAATTTCTGTCCACTTATTTCAAGTCCCTGGTTTACAAAGTTCGCTCTAAGATCTTGGAATACTTAAGGAACCGCCATTCGAGCCTAAATTGGCACTATCCCAGTCGATATGCTTGGGAAAGAGACTCAAATTTTTTAAAATGAACTGCATCAGTGCGTAATGAAAGATGACACAAATCACAGACAAACTTTAGTAATACTACAGGAATGTTATTTGCAGGCAAAACTGATATTTTGTTCAAGTTTTGTAGTTTTATTGCTTTTTCATAATGGAAAACTAGCACGTTGAACTTTTTCTTGCTTGTTTCTTTTTGACAGGGCGCAGTGTGTCGTGTTACACTTATGGCTTCATATTTTAGTTGATGGAGTTCTTTAAGAAGCACTTGAAAACTTCCTTTCGTTTCATGTTCATTGCTTTTCTCAAATTAACTTTCGCTATCATGAGTAGTATGCATTATTTCTTTCATCTGGTTCTTTCCTTGCTTGATCTGGGAAAGTGAATTAAGTCTTCCTTTTTTCTTACGGCTAATGTACAGTATTTCAATAATAATAGCAGTGATGAATTGCTTATCTTCCTAAAATCTTTTTGATTCTGGATCTGGGTTATGTTTTTTCTCAGAAAGAGTCGTATTTTGGCTTTAAAAAGATACGTTATAAGAAAATCTCAATTTTTGATTCCATATTTTTGACGACGTATTTTTTTAATATGTCAGACAAATTATTTTGTCTTACTTTTCATTCCAGTTATTTTTAAAAAAATATATTTTTGATATGCTCGCGCCCCCCTTGTAGGGATATCACGCCTCCTCAGGGGGCGCGCCCCTCAGTTTGAAAAACGCTGCTCTAATACATGTTTATTTTAAAATAAAAATATGCGATAGACTTTAAAAGAAAATCCGCATCCATCGTTTCGATTTGCAATACATTTAGAGCAGAATTTCCCTAACTATATTACTCATAGACCCCTTGGCATGTTTTCCGGTTTGTGGTAGACCCCTTCTTACTTAATATAGAATTTTTGCAAATTCGTCAGCTTAAATGTGTTTGATAGCTGGTACAGAGCTACTTACTTTAAAAGATTTTAATTTTTAACTGTAATGTGAAAAGTTAAGAAAACAAACACATCCTAATTTTAAACATTTATTAAATTAAATTAAAATTCAGTGCCTGATGCACAAAATTACTGAACAACAAACAAGTGCTTTTAATGGGAGGGGTGAATCTGGTGCTTTGACAAATTTTCAACATTGGGCATGAATTTTGTTAGAGATTGAATCCTAAATCTCTATTAGAAGCGTCCAGTCTTTTTTTCGTTATGAAGATTGGTAACCACGATGAAACTCCTTTTCATATGGAAAAACAATTAAAATCTTTCAAGATATTCCATAGTTCGAGATAGATGTGTTCATATTATAATAAAATATTATTTAAGTAAATAAGTAACACCCCTGTGTTTGTGGAACATTTATTCCTTTAATTAAAAGTTAAAATTAAAGCTACTAACGGGTTGATTGACAGTCAAAGACCCCAATTTACACTTCAAGGACCCCAATTGTTTTTGCAGCTGACGTAGACCCCTTGGAGGCTGTCGTAGACCCCTGGAGATTCATATAGTCCACTTTGGGAATCACTGATTTAGAGTACTAAAAATTAAAGTTAAAAAATTGGGGAAAAATCTTCAATCATCGAAAACTAAAAAAAGCGCAAGAATTTCGTTTAACAATATCCATTTCAATTTTTCAAACCCTAAAAACGTGCTTAACTTACGAAATTTCTACGATTCAAATTTTTAGATACGTTTTAAACTGAAGGTAAAATTACTAATATATTTTTCAAATCTAAAATAGACTAGTATTGTAAAATTTCATTTTTAAAATTGTAATTTTTTCAGTTAGTATAAAGATTAGCGTGGTTCGTTTTAACTGAATTAAGCTATCAAAAATAACTAACCTTCGAAGTCCTCTTCAGTATCGAAGGAAAGCCTTTTCTCTTCTTCGGCGGCTCGAACATCTTTAAATCCAAATTTTTCTAGAAGTTCCTTATAATACTGTTCTCCATGCTCAGGTGGATACAAGTTAGATGCAAATGTGTCCTGAAATACATTAAACATGTAATAATATTGGAATATTTTTATGTATTTGCATACAGATTCGGATGCATATTAGATGAATACATTCATGGTACTTATCGTTTACGAGGATCCTGGTTTGTTTTCTGAATTATCGTAAACAGAAACATTATCCTTTTTATCAGTCTGACATTTGAAGGTTGAAATCCAGTTACTGTTACTACAACGACCCATAAGTCTGTCGGCATAGAGGCAAATAAAAACAAAACATTTGTATAAACGATAATCCTAAATCCCGAAAACTATACCAACAACTAAGGTCCCAACTTTTTCTGG